>JAFBJQ010041268.1:2500-75000 GCA_016785345.1 Trinectes maculatus
GTGTGTGTGTGTGTGTGTTTGTGGTCACTTGGTCCACGATCACATCTGAATGACTAACACCAACCTTAACCTTAAACAAGCCCCCATAGATTATTGTGTATTCAAGCCGAGGGAGATACCTACCCCCCGCCCCCTCCTCACATACACACACAGACACACACACACAGACACACACACACAGACACACACTCAGTTCAGTTGATCCTGATGAGTCACTCTGCTATATGTGGATTTATCTCTGCGCTTCAGCTGAATGTTAGAAAGAGAGAGGAGGCAGGTGGAGGAAGAGGATCACATCTGTGTGTGTGTGTGTGTGTGTGTCTGTGTGTGTGTGTGTGTGTCACAGCTGGTAACAACCCCCCGCTGTGCCCACCACGTCAGCTGTGACATCAGCTGATGGACGTCAGAGCGGGGAGACACAGTGGTGGTGTTCTCTGTCTTTACAGACTCCACTGTGACGCAGTGATGTTTGGACTCTGCTGTCTGGAAATAAGAAGGATTACACTGATTTCACCACCAGGGGGAGGGGCCTGGTCACGTCTGTCAAAACTTCAGCAAAACAGATCTGAGGTCAGGGAGAAAACACAGTTTGTACAGTCGAGTCTCAGCATCCACTCCTCACATCAGACTGAAAGAAATTTTTTTCCTCATTCAAACAGGTGACTGACTTACAGCGAGGCTCCGTCTGTGTGTGTGTGTGTGTGTGTGTGTGTCTGTGGGTGTGTGTGTGTGTGTGTGTGTGTGGGTGTGTGGGAAAAAAAACAAAAATAAGACTCATCCTGAAAACGCAGCCTTTAGTTTGCAACCAATCAGATGTTGTAATTCCCAGAGACACACCCCCTCTTTCTGCCACACCTGATGTTAATTGATTAGGGTTGTGTGTCTCTCTGTGTGTGTGTCTGTGTGTGTGTGTGTGTTTCTGTCTGACTGCTCTCTTCCTGTTTTCCACATTCTCTGACCATGTAAGCTGGATTTATTCCTTAGATTGAAAAGTGTTATGTTTCCATCATATTTAAGCTCCATTGTTGTGGAAATGTTTGTCTGTTTGTTTAAGAGCGATTGTTTAGTAAATGTAAAATGAGATTTCACTTTTTATGTTCAGTGATGTATGAATCTGAGTTTAAGTTTAAACTCTGAAGCCTTGTGTTGTACGAGTGACTTTAATGTGGTTCTGTCCTGTAAAGTCGTCATGATGTTGTATCAACCCGCAGCAGTCGTCAATATGAATTAACTTCTGTGACCACACAGGCAAATCGTTACAACTTAATGAAACACAATGACATTTAAATTCAATTATTATTATGTCGACTTTCACACAAACATCAGCTGCGATCTAATAATTGTGTTGTCTCTCATGCAGTTTTCCGACATTGAGTTGAAGATTGTAATTAAAGCTGATCTGATCAATATGTGTATTGATTAGAAGGTATTAATACAGGAAACTATTGATTGATGATTTTTGAATTGTGGTATTTCTCTTTCAGGATCTTCCACCGCTGCAGTGAAGTGGACATGTTCACGTCCGGCCTGCGGGTGGAGCAGAGACCGGCGGGGTCAGAGGTCACAGCTTCAGTGGTCACAGGTCAGTTAACGCGCTGCTCCTCTGTGCTGCACCATCGCTGTGTGGTATACGCTGATGACTGTGTTGTGACTGAACAGCAGCATCTCCGTGCCGCGTCCGCCCCCCCTCCCCCCTCCCCCTCCCCCCCCCTCGCTCCTCGTCTCTGCAGCCCGTCAGCATCACTCGTTACCGTGGGAAGAACACTGCTGACATCACACTCATTATGCAACTCCATCAGTCTTTTTTTAGCAACCACTCAGAAACAATGGGCCCCGAGATGGTGTGTGTGTGTGTGTGTGTGTGTGTGTGTGTGTGTAAGTAAGTAACTGCAGTGGCACATGTATCTGCATGTTTATGTCTAATAAAACCACCCAGAGGAGTAAACACAGACTGAGACACATCACTGCAGTAGCTACACACACACACACACACACACACACGCACACACACACACACACACACAGACACACAGTGATGCATGAGAACATATGTTTGTCATCAGGGAGTTTTTCTCTTCCTGTAACGCTGCATCCCGCTCAGCGCCGCTCATCATCAATCCTCCAGCTCTGGTCGAGTGTATGGACGGAGCATGAGAGAGGCTTTGTGTGCGATGGGGAAACTGTTGGCACCTTGTATGTGCCTTGTATCCGCCTGTCTCGCAGCCTGGGGAGTGCTGATACAGTGCTCTCACTGCTCCACACAGACAGGATGAGAAACAGAGGAAGACTGGAGCTGAATCCCAATATCCCAGCTCCTTCCCTCACGGAGCTGCAGGCCTTCAAAACACACACTCACGGAAACATGAACATCTTTCAACACTCTTCGTCTCGCTGTATCCTGACCTCTGACCTCTACACACACACTTTCACGTGTAACCTCACATTGAATTCGACATTCGACATCTGAAGATCGCTTTTCCGCTCCACGCCTCGCGGAGGGTGCACAGCGTCGATTCAGCAAAAGTTGACCCGGTATCGACAACGTCTTCCCACCTGCTCCAAATCAATGCAGCAGACATCAGATGGATCCACTCACTCATATTCGGCGGAGACAAGAGTCTCACACGTCCTTGGGGTGGAGATGAGTGGAGGAGACTGCTCTGTTTTGCAGCCGCTGTTAATGAAAGCTATAATTATCACCGAGGAAAATCAATAGTCTCAGTTCCTTTTAGGGAGCGAGGTGGTGGTGGTGGTGGTGGTGGTGGTGGGGGGTGTCTCTTGTTTGAGGTGAGACTGGAATGAGCTGTGAGACTCTGCACAGCACAGCTGGAAAATAAGATTTATGAAAAGGCTGTGTTCATAGCTGATTGCTTCTAATTGTCTCCCAGCTAAGCAACAATCCCAGTCTGCTCAATGAGCCAGACGTCAAATCAGATTCACTGAGGGGCCGGCGAGCGCACGGCGCCTCGCCACTGCTCACTGTTATTCACCATTCATAAGCTGCACGTCACAGCTAATTGATCATGATGATGAGACAGTGATGGGTGTGTGTGCATGAAGCGATCAAGAAAGAAGAGGGCATATATGATATATATGATATGTGTGATATGTGTGATATGTATGATATATATGATATATATGATATGTGTGATATGTGTGATATGTATGATATATATGATATATATGATATGTATGATATATATGATATATATGATATATATGATATGTGTGATATGTGTGATATGTATTAGATTAGATTAGATTATACTTTATTTATCCCACAACGGGGAAATTAACATGTTAACAGCAGCAGAACTTAGAAACAAGAAAAAATATAAATAAGAAACAACAATAAATTACAAGTGGATATAGAAGTGAGGAAAGTGAAAAAATACAGCCAAGGTGAATGGTAGTGCATATGGACAATAACAGAACAGAAAACTACAACAAGATCAGGTATGATATGATGATGTTTTTTATATGATATGTGTGATATGTATGATATGTATGATATATATGATATGTATGATATGTATGATATGTGTGATATATATGATATATATGATATATATGATATATATGATATATATGATATGTATAATATATATGATATGTATGATATGTGTGATATGTATGATATGTATGATATGTGTGATATATATGATATATATATGATATATATGATATGTATGATATGTGTGATATATATGATATATATGATATGTATGATATATATGATATGTATGATATGTGTGATATGTATCTTTGTATGTTGTTTACATCATATGTTTTCTGTTGTGCAGCACAGACCCTCTGGTGGCTGGAATGTGAGATCGTCTACTTCCTGATTGGTAAGTCAGTTAAAATACAGTCACATTGGTTGAATATTGTAGTATTATAGTCCACACACACTGTTCAAAGGTGGGAACCACATTCACTTTGCTGCCTGTGCAGATGACTGATAATTATCATCGCACACTCAGCTGCAGTTTATTAGCTCCCCGTCGCTAAATGAATGTAGCTCTGCAGTAAATCTGCCCGTTATCAAGCTTTTAATAAAGCGCTGCCGCAGAGGTGTAAATCTGACTGTAGTTTCATTTTGTAGGACGCTGTTGTTGCTGTTGTTTACATCCAGCGTCCTTCCTTTGTTGACATGTGTAGAAAACACAGTGATTGTGGTGCATCTTCCCTTTTTGTTGTGGCCTCTGGAGCCACAGGTCATAACAACACACGGGTCACATAAATAAAGAATAAGAGGAATAAAGGAGCAGATGTATAAACAACACAAACGCAGACAAACACTGCGTTGCTAGGCAACGCAGGTCGCTGCTGATGTTTTCAGCAGCCCTGGTTAAATAAAGCACAGGAAACATGATGGTTTCTGTTTGGAGTAGACAGAAGCTGGAGGTGTGAGAATCAGGCTCCACTATTTAATTATTGTTATTATTGTTGTTGTTGTTGTTGTTGTTGTTGTTGTTGTTGTGATGATGAACATCTCACCTGATGCGGCAGGTGTGTTTGATTTGGGGATTGACCACACTCACATGGTGGATACTTAGACCTGTAAACGAACCCTGCATTTTTACTTTGCAGAGTGAAATAATTACTAATTAAAAGAAAAAAAGATTCCATTAACTTCTGCCTGGTGAGAAGCTCCATATGCAGTCCCTCACTGTTCAGACGAACGCTCATTAACTTTGCTGGTAAATCAGTGTTATTTCCACACTTTGTCCACTGAGATCAGAGGATGAACGCAGCTTAATTAAAATGGGACTGGGTTTGTGTTTTTATGGGACGTCTGTGTGTCCTGCTTCACTGCTGGAGAAGCATACATTAGCTCACCGACACCTATAGAAACGCTGCCTGTGTGTGTGCGTGTGTGTGTGTGTAGGCAACAGTTCTATGCGGTGGACGTGGTGGACGTTGGCTTGAGAGGACACAGACGTGTAGATACGTTCCACACATGTCACATGAGTTCTGTTGATGGCCACTCGGGTTATGTTCCCGTCAACACCGCCCACTGGAGGGAGACCAAATTAGCTCCTGAGCCTGTGACGTGCATCAGTAGCATCATACCTCTGCATGACACACACACACACACACACACACACACACACACACACACACACACACACACACACACACACAGTGTTGAGTTGAGGCCTGCAGCTCAGCAGGTGTGTGTATGTATTTGCGTGTTTGAGTGAAGGTGCAATGCGTATCAAGTTAGCGGCAGTAAAAATATTACTGCCTGTACGTTTTGATGCTTAAGTTTTACTCCTGTAAACAAATCCAGCTGTGACTGAGGTCCTGCAGCTGCATGTGTCTCACCTGGTTTCACCTGGTCTCACCTGGTTTCACCTGGTTTCACCTGGTTTGTACATGAATCATCAGTTCAAAATCGAACATGTTAATCCGTTGCTGTTTTTGTTGACATCAAGCGTCACAGTTTTTCCAGCCGGTGAGCTGCAGCAGTAATTAATGTGTGTAACTGCAGGAGCTTATACGAGTGTGTCGATACACACAGGATCTATGATTTGCACAGTTTGGAACTTCAGCATCAGCAAAAGCCAACACTGATGCACTGACGGCTTTGCCTCAGTGTTCAGCTAAAAATAAGACTGCAGGAAAAAGAAGAGGAAGCTGAAACTGCAAGCCTCAACCAAAAACACACATATATATATATATATATATATATATTTCCAGGAATGCCACTGTAACAGAGCAGACCCCTCGTCCTCTCAGTGATGACCACAGATCAGTGAGCCCCCCTGGATATTTGTGCCGACCCCTGTGCCGACCCCTGTGCCGACCTCTGTGGGGCCTTTGGTGTCTTTGCCCAAAGTGATTCCTTGTTGTTTTTTTCCATTGGGTCAGGTGACGGGGCAGCTGCTTCCTGCTCCCTCTCATCATGTGACAGGTTAGTGGTGTCATGGCTGCTGTTTCCAAGGAGCAGAGTTAGTGATAAGTGGTGGTGGTGGTGGTGGTGGGGGGGTGATGTTAGCCAGGCAGTGGCCCAGTCAGAGCTATTTATAGGCAGGAGGTGGGACTGAGTGTGTGTGTGTGTGTGTGTGTGTGCGTGTGTGTGTGTGCGTGTGTGTGTGTGTGAACACTAGTGTTTTAAACTGAGAGAGGGGATAATTGATAAGATGAAGGCTTTGATTGGAGATCATTGTTCTCCTCCGTCCACCTCCCTCATGACTCAGGAGGAGTCTGCAGCGAGGCTCCTGATCAGCTGCGTGGTCTCCAGGCCGCGGAAAACAACCATGAAAAGAGAACATCTATTTACAACCTGAGCCCCAATCAGTCAATCAATCAATCAATCAATCAATCAATCAATCAATCAATCAATCAATCAATCAATCAATCAATCAATCAATCAATCAATCAATCAATCAATCAATCAATCAATCAATCAATCAATCAATCAATCAATCAATCAATCAATCAATCAATCAATCAATCAATCAATCAATCAATCAATCAATCAATCAATCAATCAATCAATCAATCAATCAATCAATCAATCAATCAATCAATCAATCAATCAATCAATCAATCAATCAATGGGGGGGGGGGGGGTGATGTTAGCCAGGCAGTGGCCCAGTCAGAGCTATTTATAGGCAGGAGGTGGGACTGAACGTCTGTGTGTGTGTGTGTGTGCGTGTGTGTGTGTGCGTGTGTGTGTGTGTGTGTGTGAACACTAGTGTTTTAAACTGAGAGAGGGGATAATTGATAAGATGAAGGCTTTAATTGGAGATCATTGTTCTCCTCCGTCCACCTCCCTCATGACTCAGGAGGAGTCTGCAGCGAGGCTCCTGATCAGCTGCGTGGTCTCCAGGCCGCGGAAAACAACCATGAAAAGAGAACATCTATTTACAACCTGAGCCCCAATCAATCAATCAATCAATCAATCAATCAATCAATCAATCAATCAATCAATCAATCAATCAATCAGCAGCCCACCGGCCGACTGAGAATGAACAGAACAACCAGAGCCGCCGCAGAACATAAAGGAGAGTGAATGTAAGAGTGAGGAGGACACAGCGTGATGCGTAGTGCTGGTGACACTCTGTCGCCGCCCTTCAGCCTGCAGTGCATTCAGCAGGATGGGGTCAACACAAGTGCCTGTTTATTTTTGGACACTGGCAGAGGCACACGGGGACGTGTGTGCTGTCCTCCAAGTCCCGCCACCTCAAACACACACACACACACACACACACACGCACACACACACAGTTACGGAGGCTGGTATCGACTTTGCCCTCAGGGCCTGAACTAATTTACTCACACTCGAACACAGTAACTCTCTGCAAACTCCTCAGGACAACTGTCTAAATACTCACACAGCCGCAGGGCACATCCACATATAATGAGATACTGTTTGTTTCTCTCTCTCTCTGTGTGTGTGTGTGTGTGTGTGTCCGCGCACTTTAAAATATAAATGTACATACTCTTTATGTATTCATGTATTTGCCTGCCTGTGAAATCTGAACTTTCAGAATCAGTGAATTTAAATGAAGTCTTTACATACATACATACATACATACATGCATACATACATGCATACATACATGCATACATACATGCATACATACATGCATACATACATACTATATATGTATGTGTGTATGTAATAATAATCTCCTTTGATGTTTACTGATGACACACTAAAAAGTATTTTTAAAAAAAATGTAAATTAAGTTGCACGTGCATGTTCCCAGGCCGATGAGGAAACATACACAACCATCGTAGTGCCATTATTTTCCCCTTTATTTCCTTATTAATTTGAAAGGTAGAATATTGGTGTGGACAGGTCAACACACAATGTCAACAAGCTACAAGAAACAGCTGCGGACGACTGCGTTCTAAGAAAAACACACAGTCTTCCGCCGCTACCGGTGGTTTTAAAACTCATTTAGCTCGAGAAATAGAAAAGAAAATTTCACCTTTCCCAAACCATCAACGCCTCCTTCAGTTTACCAGGAACTGTGTCTTTTCCATCTTTGGACAGTGACTGGAAAATATGTGTCGGTTAATTGTGTTTTCAAGGAAACAAGGAAAATTGCGGCCAATTTCTCTGGTGTTGTTGTGTAAAACACAGAAATCTGACACATCCTGTCACGTAGGATCAGTTCCTGTACGACGACGTAAACAAACCCTGTATGAAGCTGTCGCTTTTGTCTCTTTTGTGTCTTTGTCGTGTTACATGCACGAGTCTTCGATGGTGCGTTGCGTGAAGGATGCAGAATGAAGATGTCAACGGAAGCAAATGTTTGAGGAAGCTGAGAAGTGCATTTGTTGAGTTCACCCAGATGTGGATGAAATGACTTGTTGTGGTGAGAGTGAGCGAGCGAGCGAGCGAGCGAGTGAGTTTCTGTCGAGGGACGATGGAGGTGTGATGAATGGAAACAGTGACTCGATCAACCTGAGCCGGTGAACCCGGTGTCTGCTGACCTCCTCGTCTCCTGTTTCCCTCCTGTTCACCTGACACCAGCTGTCAGTCACACAACACAAACACACACAGGCATGATCCCCGTGTGTCCCGCTGGTGCCGAGGCCGCTCTCATTCATTCCACCCGGAGCGTAACCTCCACCTCCATCACATCCTCCTTCCTCCAAAACAAGCGATCGTCTTACTTTTTGTTTTTCTGGGCCGCGTTATCCGTTAGCGCAGCCCTGCTCCATCACCACAGGCCATGAACGTGAACATGAGCTCACCGAGAGGAGAAAGTAAACAAACGATGAGCTAGAATCTTCTGCTCCCAGTGGTTTACAGCGAGTAAAGCCAGTCCATGGTGGTAGCCAGTGCTTTTGTTCGAGGTCTTTCTGACAGGGTGCGTTAATGTTGATGGACACGTTGGTTATTATAAGTGCTGGACCTTTGACCTTTCCCTGCAGACCAGTCTCCCTGACAACGAGGCCAGAACACAGTCTGTTTCATCCATCGAGTGGATGTTCATGTGTTGATGGACTTTAAATGAGCGAGCAGATGGAGATTGTGTGTTTACTGACATTTCACCACAACACTTCCAACCACTTCAGCCCGACAGCATGATGAACGTCCACATCTCCTGGGTTTATGATCAAATGTTTGGTTTTTTTCCCACTCGAAAGCGGAAGTTGCATCATGAATAGTGATTCAGGATGTGTGAGTCAGGATGGCGTTCGTATGGGGAAGGCATGGCGGCACATCAAGAACCTTAGTGCACAATGGACCAAAGGGCGGTCACAGTAATGTGCAACATTATGGATTAGACAACAAATCACATTGTGTGGAAGCGGACAGGGATGGGGGGGAGGGGGTCCTGGAGATGGAAAATGGTCCAGTGCAGTTTCGTGGGTAAATCAGCCCTGTGGAGTGGCTGCCAGGTGGGAGGCGAGGACAGAGACAGACACGTTAGCGGGACTAAACCTCATTGAGCAGGTGGGGAAGACGAGAAAACACTGACCCTCAGCTCCCTGTGGGATCCAGAGACAGACCCCCTCACAGGACCAGAGTTGAACGTCCACATCTCCTGGGTTTATGATCAAATGTTTGGTTTTTTCCCACTCGAAAGCGGAAGTTGCATCATGAATTGTGATTCAGGATGTGTGAGTCAGGATGGCGTTCGTATGGGGAAGGCATGGCGGCACATCAAGAACCTTAGTGCACAATGGACCAAAGGGCGGTCACAGTAATGTGCAACATTATGGATTAGACAACAAATCACATTGTGTGGAAGCGGACAGGGATGGGGGGGAGGGGGTCCTGGAGATGGAAAATGGTCCAGTGCAGTTTCGTGGGTAAATCAGCCCTGTGGAGTGGCTGCCAGGTGGGAGGCGAGGACAGAGACAGACACGTTAGCGGGACTAAACCTCATTGAGCAGGTGGGGAAGACGAGAAAACACTGACCCTCAGCTCCCTGTGGGATCCAGAGACAGACCCCCTCACAGGACCAGAGTCCTGGCTCGCTGTTGAGGTTCAGTAAGATGCACCGCCTCGCACGGACTCAAATTCAATTATGTTAAGAACGAGTTACGGTTGAAGGATGGAAATAAACAAGGTGCTGTAATGTTTTATTCATTCCACACCCCAAAATCCCCCTGCAGGAAGCAGCCGCAGCCGCAGCAGCAGCAGCCACCAGCTTTGTAATCCAGCACAGTTTGACTTGTTTTAAATGACCAAACGTTCTCAAGTTGAACCAACAATTATTTTCAGCCAATTTACTGCATATTTGTTATAAGGTGGTGAAAGATGGAGGCTTGTAGCACGCTGTGGAGTAGATAGTAGTAGTAGTAGTAGTAGTAATAATAATAATAATAATAATAATAATAATAATAATAATAATAATTGTTAATAATAATAATAATAGTAATAATAAAAATAATAATAATAATAATAATAATAATAATAATGCAGTAGCATTTACCAAGTCATAATAATAAATGGAGGTCGCTGCTCCTGTTTAACACAAAGTCTGCATTTCCCTCTTTCGATGGATTAAACTGCTGAATTTTCATTTCCCATTCATTCATCTGACAAATGGAAGTAAATTGTGTTGCGTTTGCGTAAGCGAGCCAGCAGCGCAGCCCACACTGCAGTTATGTAAGGCTGCCAGATGGTGGCTCCGGGGTAGTTTATCCAGGTCTCACTAATACCACTGTTTCTCGCAAAGAAAAACGACACTGTTTGTGTGCTGTTGTTGTTGGGTTGTTGTGTGTTTCATGGGTCACGTGTGTCGTGAGGTGGGTGCTGACTTCCAGCGTTCCCTGTTGTTCCCTGTTGTTCCCTGTTGTTCCCTGTTGTTCCAGCATTTTCTACAGAATTTCATGAAATAATCTCCCTCCAACTTTATAATAATGCCAACAAGGGGGGCAGCGTGGCGTTTAGGGCCCGCCCACACGCCCACTCGGCCAATCACAAGGCAGTGTCTGCTAATGTCTTACCTCATTTTTTATACACACACTCCTGATCAAACACCTCTTTTGATCGCACACCCTATTATGAATGCATCCTTTATCCTCCTGCGGCTGCTGCTGCTGCTGCCAGGAAACAGACCTTCAGATTGATGGATGTTACGACAGCTGTGCAGAGTCTATATTCGTAGAGCCGATTTGACTGGAGACCAAAGTAGTGGATTCGCAGTCAGCGCTGCGATGTGGGAGGAGGATGAGAACGTGTGCGAACATCATGTGATGTTTGTTTATGAGACGAGACGAGAGGGGGAAAGAGAAAGAGGAAGATGTATTTTGAGAAGCAGATAGCAGTGGGTGAGATGAGTCACCTCATCCTCCCAAAAAGTACTGCGCTCAATGGGGCTTCTCTGTATCCTCGTTGAAAGCGTCGCCATGGTGAGGTGACCTCTGACCCGTCCTACAGCACTGCACTGTCACAGATGCTCTTTTATAGCGCGATGCTTTGACTGTGTTACAGTCTCACAGTGAACATATTCTATATCTGCTGTTTGCTATTCAGGTCTGAATGAGGTGTGTGTGTGTGTGTGTGTGTGTGTGTGTGTGTGTGTTGTTTGTGAGTTTAAGCCGAGGTGTGTCTGTGGCCTGCAGGGAGCACTGCTGTGAGGGAAGGTGGGATCGGACAGGAGGAAAACAAGTTCTCCCTTTACCTCAGCTCTGCAGAGCTGTGGTAAACACTGTGTGTGTGTGTGTGTGTGTGCGCGTGTGTGTGTGTGTGTGGCCGTTTGCCTTCGTCCTCCTGCCTGTGTCCTAGTTGCGTTTCCTTTAGTGGATCAGATAATATCGAGGTCAATATTTGATCAATCAGTCAGAGGATCTATAAATCACCTCTGAACCCAGGCACTGATCTAAACTCCTCCCCCCGGTTAGCGATCGACCAATCATAGCCTCACAAGGCACAGCAGGCCTGTTGAGCACTGAAATCCTCCACATTGGAAAAAATGATGTGAACTTATTTTTTCTATGTAACTTCACAACGTGTTCATCAACACACAACAACAACACACAACCTTTAGGCTAAATGTGGTGTGCGTGTCGTCTGAGAGAGACACCTGAAATATGACTATATATATATATATATATATATACGTATATATATATATACTTGTAAATGCCAAGTCAATGCACAGTCCCCATCTTCCATGAATGTGTGTTGGAGTGTGGCTGCGGGCAGCTGAGTCTGAACCTGCAGGCGAAGACACTGAGGGCGAGTGTGAGCCGAATCGATGTGAGCAACCGACTTTAGATAACCAGCGTGGAGTCACATGCAGACGCATGAGCTGTGACAGTCCACAAGTCTCTCTTTCTTTTTTTAAACTCAGGTTGCAAAATTCTGGAATTTCCCTTTTAACTGTCCAAGTTTTGGTTCTTTAAAACTATCACTTACTGAGCATCTACCGCCGACAGCGAATGTGCTAAAGTGCTGCGGTCAGCTTTTTGCAGCCGTGATGCATTCACTTGCCCAGAGTTGGACAAAATGTGTTTTTGACAGGACAAGGTCCAGAACTTGTAATTTATGTCAGCGGCTCTGAGGGGGGGCTGATAGGCATCCATCTGAGCCGCCGTCTGAAGTTTGAATCCCAATCCGACCCTCGAGGTCCTGACTCTGGAGGTAAAGTAATGGGAGACACCGGCCTCAGGTTCACCATGACCCAGTTCTGTCTGCAGGTTGGACGGTGCTGGATCACAGGAGGACAGAAGACATGAACCAGAGCGTTGTGTACAGTTTGAATTCGTATCTGCTTGTTTTTCCTTGTCGGACTTTTATCAACTAAAAAAAAAAAAACATAAATATGATATAAAAAACTTTTCTCCTTCTAACGGGAATATTGTTTGCTGAAGCTGTCGTTGGCCGCAAATTGAAAACTGCTGCTGTCTTGCTCTGAAAAACGAGTATAACAGTTCCCTCACCTGAAAATGATCAGCGAGTGGATGTCAGCGTCCAGTGCTGCTCTTCCTCTGTAAATAACACAGAGGAACGCTTTTCCACCAGGAAATTCTTAAGAATGTCGACGTCTCACATCTGCAGCGCTTCAGTGTGAGAGATCCGAGAGTGCACAATGAGATACATTAATATTTAAAAAGCAGAGAGCACTTTTAGAAACTAATATCAGGTATTCACTGGCAAAAATCCAGGCAGGACTCTTATGAGGAATTCCACAGGGCTCTATCCCTGGCTCACTTCTCTTCAGTTTATATATTTATTTCCCGCCATCTGATTTGATTGATTTTCGGCCCGTCTCTATCAGCATGTCTGAAAAATTCATTTCACTTGTGCGTTGAGTTGATCGAGCATTAATATGAACACGGTTTTGGTGTGGGTGTATAATCCTGTTAAACTTACTGCTGTGGACTCTGAGTTGTTTTTAAATCATGAAGCCAGCAGGCAGCTGGTCCGTCTCTCCTGTCTGTCTGCAGGCCACTGCCTCATTTGCATGATGGGAGAAAAGTGCACGATGGTCGTGAGGTTGTTGCCGTGACGATGCAGAGGAGACATATGGCTCTTTGAGAGAAGCCTCAGGGTGTCAGGATAGGTGGAAGCTCTCGCTGAGTGTGTGTGTGCGTGCTGGGTTTGAAATAGAGTGCGACACTGTTTTGGTCTTTTAATGTGGCCAAGCTCCCTGATGCACAATGTGTGTGTCACCCTACCCAACACACACACACGCACACACACACACACAGACACACACAGACACACACACACAGACACACCCCACCACCTCCTCACTTGATCCGTATTGGAAAACAGCCGCTCAAGAATTTATGATCAACAATGCTACGCACTAACAAAAAAAAAGCCTTCAACGCAGAAGGCTGCAGAGAATGTCTGTACACAAACACACACACACACACACACACACACACACACACACACACACACACTGCACGCAGTCAGGGCGAATGGTGTGGGAGGCAGAGTTGCCCACACTTCACTTGTGAAAGCGTTTTTACAATGACAATGCTGCGTCTGTCCGTTGCTGCATTTGGACACAAAACAGAGTCCTCTGCATACATCTGAATGTCCCCGTCATCTGCGAGCAGGCGGCAGCACCATCAAACATTCATGAGTGAGATGGACAGACAGTGAAGGACAGTGTGGACGCAGGGACACAGAGAGCCTGCAAAGGTTAATGCCACTCATCTGTATTAACTCTGCTGCTGCAGCTTTACGGCCCATTATTTTTGTACGTGTGAGGCGAATCGAGTTTCTGTCATCAGCGATGCTTCTGTTCCGTCCGGTCAGCAGCGGCTGGTACACGTGGTGTAGTACCGATCACTGTCCAACGGGTAGAAGCACATGCATGTGAACAAGATGCAGTGGTTTCCACGGAGACCGGACCGCAGGTTGAGGTTGGACAGGTGCGTCAGAGGAACTGAACTGACTGACTTCCACCTGGACGTCAGCGAACTTCTCCCCGCGTGTGATAAACGCCAGACGGGGGAGAATACAATCGTCGCCTTTCGCCGCCAATTATTTTTGACGAGCAGCAGATTAACCTGCGGCGGCTTGTGGAGACTGAGGCGACATTAAAGTTTCAGCGCAGTGTGGCACTGATGTGCGTGTCATTGATGGAGTCCTGCATCACTGGGTCGGTGGACTGTCAAACCAAATCCAGAAGCCTTTCATGGCTGTCAGTGTCAGTTCCACCGCCCTCTGTGTGCCTGTCGCTCTCACTGAGCGTCCTGCATGCATCTTATATACTACACCAGTTTTGGCCTGAAATATTAATGCATCACGAGCCAGGGTTTTGGACGGGACCCTCAGCTGTTACCTTGTGAACAGTGTAACGTTTGTGTGACTCAAAGTTTAGTCAAACGACGCCATCTTTACTTTTTCGCCGACGATATACCGTTGTATATCTTCTGACAGGCGTTTTCCTTTTCAGCAATGTGGATGAAGTTGAAACATGAAACGTTCGGGACAGGTTGAGGAAGGTTTGCGCTGCTCTGCACACCCCCCACCCACACCCCGCCCCCCCACCCGACATCAACGCGCTTCTTTTGTCTCAATCTTGCCACAGACACCAGGGTAAAGGTCAGGGGTTCCCCATGAACGTGCGCCGTGTTGTTGTGTCGTGCTGCGCCCTCAAATCCACAGGCCCACAGGAGGAGGATTGAGGTCAGCTCCAGTGTGTGTGTGTGTGTGTGTGTGTGTCCACAGTGAGGGGATCATCTTTGAAAGTCGGGGCGATTAGCCGCGTTAGTGTCTGTGCTAATAGTGGCCCATATCTGCCATTGATCCTAATCAGCCCATATGTTCCCAGAAAGGGAAACGGCCGACGCAGGTAAACAGACTTACCAGGACAAAGCTGGTACAGTCGCGTACAGCACAGTGTAGCCACGCCTCTAATACCAGGACTCGTCCACGTCTCCGATGGAGACATTTCAGACGTGATAATGATAATAGATGTTCTTACAAATCAGCTGTAACGGGAAACGGGGCGCAGCATGACCTGTGTTATTATGAAAGTAAAGTGTGTGTGTGTGTGTGTGTGTGTGTGTGTGTGTGTGTGTGCGTGTGTGTGCGTGTGTGTGCGTGTGTGTGTGACTGAGCTGTGCTTTGTATATTGGTCCAGATGGTGGAGAGAGGCCTCGTTGAGCCTGGTCTGTTGTGTTGTGTCTCTGCCGTGGTGGTGAAGCAGAGAGCTTCTCGCTCTGCCTCCATCTGCTCGGACTCGCTGGAGTCTCCAGCCTGCTGCAGCAGCGGCCTGGTTATTAGCCGGCTGCGTCTCAGGGATGACAGTAATTAAGAGATGAGATGGACTCACGCGGTCCTGCTGGAGTCGGCAGGATGCTGCAGCAGCGTCCCTCCCACCGCCGCCCGGGTCTGTTTCTACAGCAGGTCACAGCACACTGCACAGGCCGCACCTCCACTGCTGCGTCCACACTGCTGCTGCTGTGTGTGTGTGTGTGTGTGTGTGTGTGTGTGTGTGTGCGTGTGTGTGTGTGTCTAATGGACTTGTGTAAGCGGCTCACAGTGTCACCGGGCCGCTGCTGATTACAGCAGGTAGCAGGTATGAGTCGTCCTATTAGAAGCGAGCAGTGTGTTTATTTGAGTCACAGTGAGACGACTGAGTCTCAGATAAGATATATCAGATCTGATCCAAAACAAAACATCTTATATATATATATATATATATATATAACAGTATATACACAGAATATATATACAACAGTATGAGCTCGCGGCCCATGTGAAGTCTGTTTGAGGTTTATGTGTAGGTTGGAATGACAGCGGGTCATAATACATTAACCTCTCGGATGTAGGAGTGTGAGCGGAGGGGGGGGGGGGGGGGGTGGGGGGGGTGCGTGCGTCCATGTATCGATGACATAACTTCTGACTTCATGTTATCACATGGCTACAATCGTTTTCTCTCTGTCCGTCACTGCTCGGTCACCGAGCGTCCACCAGGCTTTAAGCACAGATTCCAGCAGGATTAACACACACACGCGCACGCACACACACACACACACACACGCACGCACGCACACACATCCTCCCCCCACTTTAATCCCAAATCCCCCCGAGGTCAATCAAAAAGTTCCAGGTCACGAAATTATGGTGCAGATGTGATATCCTGATTATCACACTGGCTGTATCTCACACACACACACACACACACACGCACACACACACACACACACACACACACCTCCAGACGCAGTGACCATGCGAAGTTGCTGATGGTTTTATTCGAAGCATATTTCTGCTTCCTGACTCATGTGCTTTATTCCTATGATTAATGTTCTCGTTTACTCTTTTCCCAGCTCCCTCTTTTCCCAGCTCCCTCTTTTTCCTCCCTCTTTAGCTTTCCCTCTCCTTTTTTTCTCCTCTCTCTCTTTTGCGAGGCGGTAAACGCCCCCAGCTCTGATGAGCACCATCCAAAACGCTGTCAAGTCTTTGTCCTTGTCCAGCAGTGTCACACGAGCACAAACAGCAGTTACGTCTGTGGACGGCCATAAGTATGTGGACAGAGGGGACATGTAAGGAGGACATGCTGGAAGATGGACGGGACTCTAATTCACCTGTTTGTGAACATGATGTGACGCTGAGGAGGCGTCTGGTGTTTACACAAACGTGTGGCAGGCTGCTGTACTTGTGTTGTGTTGTGTTTGTGCGGTCGTCCTTGTGTCTGTCAGTGTCGTCACGTTTTCACAACGCGCTCACAGGCACTCAAACGCTCCGTTTTCCATTTTGAGGAGCTGACGCGCACACATGAAGGGGTGTGATTTATAGCCTGGTAAAGATCAGAGTGGTCTGGGGCGTGACCCCCAAGGTCAAATGTCAGCAGAACATCTGTGACCCACTTTTACACATGGTCAGTGTTACTGCACCGGCGAGGGAGCAGATTACTGGGTCACTGCACCTAAACTGGAAGATATCATTTCACACAGTGAAATATGCTACGAATGACACGTGTTTCTCCTTTGATAACATCTAATTGATGATGATCTAATCAACTTTTTCCTCCGTTACAGAAGTGAAATGTTGCCTTTTCATCATTTCTTCATCCTTACGGGGCCTCCAGGATCAGACGGAGCGTCGATCAGATGGAATGTGTGAAAACGTAATGATGGACCCAGAATCAGCAGTAAACAATAAACCTGTTTCTGTGAGACAAACCTGAAACCACTGAAATGGACAGCGGCTGCAGCTAATTTTATAACCTGCAGCACTAATGAGCCTCACAGCAGGTTATTATAGTCGACAGCAGCACTGAACGTGGCGCTGTAATGACAAGCGTTTTGAAATTAGGCTGCACAGTATTCTCTTAACAAGCGTTTTTTTAAACCTTTGTTTTTTTGGATCTCAGGTGTGGACACAAAACAAAACAAAGCAGAGGAGACGACTTGGAAACTGGGACGTGAGCGCGGTGCGGAGGGGAATCCTGGAAAACAAAGGTGTCACAGCGACTCAGAGACATTGGCACTGATGCACTGATGTAAAAATATGTGAATGGATGACGAAAACCTTGTTTTTGTTAACATGATCAGATTCTGTTTGGACAGATCCAGGATCCATCCTGGTTCAACTTCAACCGCAAGTACTTCTTTTTTCTTTTTACTCAAACTCTCGTTTGAGTCCCGCAGTGACTGGAGGGCTTCATTAAATCTGACTTCCTGTCAGAGTGTGCAGCCTGAGCCAGATGTGACGTGTGCGAAAACATCTGCCTCTGAATGTTCTCAAACCTTTTTCTCCGTGTGATGTACAGACGTCACCACATACCTGCGTTGGCCCTGTTGCATCTCGTGACCTCTGTAACTCCTGGCGACCGGAGAGATTAAGTTCCCACTCTCAAATGATTAATCAATTTCAATTACCCCCATGTGATCAATCATATTCTCGTTAATGCCTGCAGCGTTGCCCACAGCTACAGGAACGATTACCAGTCAGGCCTCCGACCCAAACGGCTTTATTGCTCAAGTCCTTGTAAAATATCGTTACAGCCTGTAAGAAGCTCAGGCGGCTGGTGTGTGTGTGTGTGTGTGTGTGTGTGTGTGTGTGTGTGTGTGTGTGTGTGTGTGTGTGTGCTGTGAGAACATCATGATTGTATCCAGGAGACAGAGGAACGCCTGCATCCTGATGCTGCTGCTTCCTCCTCCTCGTCCCTTCAGTGATGGAGCTCCTCAGCATCACAGAGGAGGTGGCGACGAGTCGCTGCATGACGGCCGAGCCGCGTCTTATGTTACGCTCTCGTGCTGTTTGCGGTGCTAAACGCACGCCAGCGTCACGTTTTCTGGGTCAGTCACTGTGTCAGTGATCCGTTTGACCACTTCCCGTGATGCAGAGCAGCGAGGCCGCTGCTGTCGGTGAGCTCATGTAACTGGAGCCCGACACGTAGCTGAGACGAGATGAGATGCTTCACTCTCTCTCTCTCTCTCTCTCTCTCTCTCTCTCTCTCTCTCGCTCTCTTTCTAAGCGCTTGACCTTGTTCCCGTTTGGCTCCTGAATGCAGATGACCCGGGGGCGAGCGGGGCAGCGGAGGCGAGCGGGGCAGCGTGGCCTCAGCTCAGGTGATGACGTTTCTCTAAATAAAGACAGAGCCGTAAATATGTATGTGTACGTCAGTGGAAAAGAAAAGTTGCTTGGAGGGGGGGGGGGTTGAAACTGAGCACTGGATATCGCACGACCCAGGGGGTCAAAGGTCAACTGGTTCTAAAATAGCCACTGGTAATGAGAATAACTTTTCATGCCCAATATGTGTTGTCATGATCATGTTGTATCTGAAAGGCACGAGGGGAGTGTGTGTGTGTGTGTGTGTGCGTGTGTGTGTGTGTGTGTGTGTGTGTTCTGCCTCCTGTCTGATTGGTATTCAAAATGTTGTCTGATTACAAAGTGGTACCGCCGCTCGGCTCTTTGTCGTATCTGCAGACGAGAGTCCCTCTGCTTCTGATTAAACCCTTACAGCAAGGTCTTCATCCTGGCAAGAGCCTGTGTGTGTCTGTCTGTGTGTGTGTGTGTGTGTCTGTCTGTGTGTCTAATAGCCACTGGTAATGAGAATAACTTTTCATGCCCAATATGTGTTGTCATGATCATGTTGTATCTGAAAGGCACGAGGGGAGTGTGTGTGTGTGTGTGTGTGTGTGTGTGTGTGTGTGTGTGTGTGTGTTCTGCCTCCTGTCTGATTGGTATTCAAAATGTTGTCTGATTACAAAGTGGTACCACCGCTCGGCTCTTTGTCGTATCTGCAGACGAGAGTCCCTCTGCTTCTGATTAAACCCTCACAGCAAGGTCTTCATCCTGGCAAGAGCCTGTGTGTGTCTGTGTGTGTGTGTGTCTGTCTGTGTGTGTGTGTGTGTGTGTCTGTCTGTGTGTATGTGTGTCTGTGTGCAGAGAGGGGGTGGGGGGTGGGATGGACAGTGCATGTGACAGACCTGTCAGATAGATAACTAGTTTACTGTGGTTAACCAGAGACCCAGTGGACGAGTCGGCCAATCACAAGCAGACCTGTGTGTGTGAACACGTCGGCGTGTGGATGCAGAACAGAATCCGTTAGAGCAGCGTAGAACCGGTTTGAATAGATTCACCAGCCGGTGGAGTGATGGAGACAGACGGATGGTTCAGACGTTGCCAAAGCTAAATGGAGCTGAGGAGAAACTGTTGTTACACACAGCCAGGAAACTCAAGGACACGGAGAGATGCTGTCTGCCTGACCTTGAACGCACCACACACACACACACAGCAGTCATTAAGACCTGGTTCTTTATTGTGCTCAGACTGCAGTGAAGCTATCACACTCCAGCTCTGTCTCTCAATAATGCATGATTAATTAGCCAACTCTGAAACAGAGTGAAACTGAGCACATGCTGGAAACACACACACACACAACACGCACACACACACACACACACACACACACACACATGCACGCACACGCAGACCGATGTTGAGTTTATTTCATAGATTTGTCATAAAACTGAATTTGCTATGTGAAACATCAGCAATGAAAAATAATGACAACAACGCACAAAGGCTTCAGAGTTTTGACAACAAATCTGAACAAACCTCCGGCCCTCAGGCAACAGACGCCTCAGGAGAAAGACAGGGAGGAGGCATCTTCCATGAACAGGGAGTGTTCGGGCTCATTCCCGCAGGGAGCGGGCGCGGGCTGGAGTTTCACCCCGGTCTGCTCCGCTGTAACACAAACCTCTCTCATCGCACACTCCCATTCCCACCAGGAACACATTATTGATTCCTCTCCATATTTGATTGTTTCTCAGGTGGAATGGATAACAGGGACGCATCACATCAGCAACTGGAGCTGAACACGGTGGAGACGGAGGAGGACAACTCCGGGCCTCCCGGTGGCTGCACGCCGTCATGAGCCTGTGTGTCGCTTTGTGCGTCGTTTCCAATAATAAAAACATGGATTCACCAAACAGGGCGGGAGTGTGAGCTGCAGCCGTTGTGCTCATCGGGTGAATTTTGAAAATGCGGCGAGCGTCGTCTGTGGCCGCACGAAAACAAACTGTACCATGTGAAGTGTTGTGGGTTGTGTTTTGCCCTCAGGGTCGACACGTCAGGAGAACTGAGAGTGTGTTGTTACAAACAATAACACAAGTCACGTGTTGGATCTGAGCGGTGGGTGATGATGCGTCTCACTTCCTCTCTCATGCTCTTCCACCGGAGTCAGAGAGTTCGAGGCGATGAGTCACTGTTGGTGGAGGTGGGTGGTTTGTTGTTTTTTTTGTTTTTGCAGCCTGAGTGACATCCTCGCTCGCATCATTTTTTTGTTGGTTTGTTTTTGTGTGTGTCTGGTTGTGGGTCACAGATGCAGGTTTGGGTTTGGAGACGAGCTGCAGACCGGTCTGGTCTGTGGGATCAGTCATTATCTCTGCGAGCGGAGGTCACAGGCTGATGGAGAGGTGGAATAATCGCTGGAGAAAGATGGATAGAGAGAGAATCCAGATGTGTTGTTGTTGAGTCATGCTTGTGTACGTGCAGCGACGTGAGTCCTGACACCAGGTCTAAAAGGTCAAAAGGTTTGAAAGTTCAGTCCATACACCAGTCTGCCCTGTTGGTGGTGAACGGAGTTAGCATGTAGCATGTAGCCGGTTGGTGGTGATTCATACAGCATAGGCGCTGAAACCCCCCCAGAAAAAATAATATTGCAGGTTTAAGGTGGAACGATTTGTTTTGCATTATTTATGCGAAATCATCTTTTATATTCTGTCTTTTTCCTTCAGTCTGGAAAAAAAAAGATGATTTGTGATAACGAATAACAAAATAAAAAATTGCATGATGAAGATTTTTGGCTTTTTGGCTGGAGGGGAATCGTCAGATGTGCATATTTTAAACTGAAAAGTCGTATTGTTGCGCTCATTGTTAGGCCTGTTGTGTGCTGCTGATTCTGTCTCGGTTGCTAATGAACACAAACAATTACCAATAATACGCCAGATTCATGCAGTGTGTGTGTGTGTGTGTGTGTGTGCGCACAACATTTCCTGGTGATTTAATACGCACACAACAACAAACCAACTGAAAGACGTGTGCAAACAAAGCTATTGAAACAAAATGTGGGTTTTACATGTTACAGACTATTGGCACTCGTGGACTTTGTCATGTTGGTGCATCACACACACACGCACACGCGCACACACACACACACACACAGAGTCATGTGAGCCAGCGGGGGAGGAATGCTCTTGTGGACGTTGCTCTGAAAGCAGGTTTGCCCAAGCTGTTTGTACTGGCTCTGCTCCAGGCTACAGCCACTGACACAGTGCAGAGACGCAGACAACATCAAGCGCTTGGGGGGGGGGGGGAACAAATATGTGAAGAAGCAACAGGGTGGAGATCCGAGGAGGAGATGGTGGCAGGTGGGGGAGGAAACGTATAGACGGGCGTGTTGGGGTTCGCTCTCTCTGACCTCTCATTTCGATCGGGGGCTAATTTGTGATGAAGGGATTTTCACAGAGACATGAAATCACTCCCCACGTCCCCGTGACATTCTTCCCAGTAAGTATCTGATCCTGGTTCCGGGCTGTGGGAGTCAACGCTCCGCCCAGGCCGCGGGTCAGCGCAGACAGTCAACACCGCACTGAGCAAATAGCTGCCAGTCTGTACCTGACGTAAACATCTTCATGAACTGTAATGTGATGTGTAGCAGGATGAAGAAACGTTTAGATCTTTTGGACGCTGGTATGAGGAAGTCATCTCCATTGCCATGCGGCTGCGTTGCACTCAGGTGCATTTATCATGTGACCTGACTGGAATTGACCACGTTGACTCCAGTGGCTTCTGATTGCCGGGCTGAATTGCACTGAGTAGCAATTTCCAGCCAAAGAGCAATGTCACAATTATTCTCCTGCCCCCCCCCCCCCCCCCCTCCCCCCCCCCCCCCCCCCTCCCCCCCCCCCCCCCCCCCCCCCCCCCCCCCCAACACTGGCTTTTCTGCACCGCGGCTCTTTTTTGCGTTCTCAACGCTGTTTTTCGCCTCGGCCTATCGCCTTTCTCCGTTTTTATCAAAGGACGTCCATCAGCGAAATATGTCTCCACCTTCTCCGGTTACCCCAACAGCACTGTGTCAGCTGCTGGCGGAGGGGAGGACACGGACAGGACGCTCGTACACCTCCGTCCAAATGATATGTCATGCTGAATATTCAGCATGTACATATACATACATATATATATACATGTACATATACATGTATATATATGAGTTAATGTACAGATACATCACCACCCTCTCCACACATGAATGATCACGACTTCTGACTCATTATTCTAACTCTCATCCCGTTTCCGCATCCTGATCAGCTGTTTATAATGGCAGGAAGAAACAAGGGATTAACCTCTTTTCTCTTCTCCATCACATCTCTCTCTCTCTCTCTCTCTCTCTCTCTCTCTCTCTCTCTCTCTCTCTCTCTCTCATTTTCAACCATCAACTGTGAGGGAAGGGGGAAAAAAAGCCTCTTTCCACTTTAAGAGATGAGATCTGACATTTGTCAGAAAAATAGCACTTGATTGCTACTCTAACCAATGTGTAAGAATAGTTGCCATGACTACGCTGACATCACTTCTGGTGAACGGGGCTTCTTAATAGAGGCTGTGCAGATACACATTGATGGGACATGACGGCAGGAAGCTGTGATCCTCTGAGCTTATATGTGCCGATGTGTCTGCTAATGTCTTCATCAACAGATGATGCATGTTGTTTGCATAATCTGACATCATCTGATGCGATGGATCACACCCACACGGGGAGAGGCGGGGATGGGGGGGGTCAAAACTGTTTTGAAGAATAGTGTAGCAGGTTACAGCCCAAATCGCAGCACAGTGCTGGGAGGGGGGTGGGGGGTGGGGGTGGTACAAATCACAATGACAGGAACAGCCTGCCAACTGTAGCACACTCCATTCAGTATTCATGGGAATGTGACACATTCCTCCTGAAATGGATGGCTTTCACTCCAAAACCAATTCCATCCACAAGCGCTGGCTGTTCATTTTAACAGCAGGAGTGAACGTCTCAGACGCCACGTGGTGCAGCATCTAAAGCAGGACGCCCAGGAAAACAGCGTGGTGTTACGCCGCCCGAGCGCCGCGCCGTGTTGTTAAGCCTCATTCGGCCGTGTTGTGTTCTGCTGGCTGATTTCATGACAGAGCAGCCGGCGTGCTCAGCCTCATCCTCCAACATGAAACCAAACAGCAGAGCAGAATGGTATTTGAAGAGGAGGAGCACAGCTGATCCGCTATTGTGTAACCCTCCATCTCCAAGCCTGGAGGTCAGGGGTCATAGCGCCAGTCACCCATCTCAGATATGAAAATCACCACCTCAACCCCTGAGTCGACGTGTGGCAAGTGAGCGCTGGCTCAGAACCAACAGAACATATCATCCTGTGTCCATGCATGCAGGAATGTGTGTGTGTGTGTGTGTGTGTGTGTGTGTGTGTGTGTGTGCGTGTGCTTATATTAATGACATTCCTGGCACTGGTGTGAAAAAAGAGCTCTCTGGCTTCCCTCCGCTTTGTAAACAACTCCACATCCCCGGGCACACGGGACTCACAAACACTGCTGTGTACCGCAGTCAAGACTCACTCCCTGTAACTTTTCCATCATATTCTGATGTAAGCAGTTTGCGTGACGCTTTTCGTGGCTGGTCCCACCAGCACGGTCCCGGGTCTGAAGACCAGCGTTCCCTCTGGACGTGAAGGAAGAGTCCAGCAGGTGCTTGTGCGTGTGTTTGTGTGCAGCTATAAATTCCTGTGAGCAGCGTAATCTAAGATTGCTATCGCCACACAGCAGCTCTGAATACTAATTGCGCTCCTCCTCCTCCTCCTCCTCTTGCAGGGTTCAGAGTCTATCTGGGTAACAGAGCAGTAAAACTTGTGTTGGTTCTGTTCTGTTCTGTGCAGGATCACATTAAGTCAGCTGGAGAATGACTTATACAGAGGTTTTCTCTGCGGAGCGGATCTGAAGAGGACCTCCTGTTTTGTGCCCTAATGAAAGTCTGTATTCAAATGAAGGGCTGAGACACAGCTACACTGATTCAGTACAAAATGAATGTCACGTTGACGGAAAACTTAATAATAATAAATCAATAGCTTGGAATAATATGAGCTCATAAAAAACAAGGCTGGTGAGTTTCTCTTTGGGGAAACGACGGGATAATGTGATTATATCTCGGCCTATAACTCTGGGAGCATATTGCTATTCATCCTAACAATACGATAGAGATCCTGCCTGATGAGAAAGGAAAAAATGGGAAGAAGAAATATGATGATGCGTTTATAAAAGTAGTGTTTGCGCTCCATTCTTGGCCTGTGAGCCACCATGTTCCCCGCAAGCAGGGGCCTCGTAAGACGTTGACATGGAGAAGTGGCCCCAGATAGTTTTGGGATTAGCGGCGCTGTTTTCCGGCTTTAACATGAGTCCGTCTGACGTAACGCGCTAACAAAAAGCGATTGTTCCCATAAGCAAGGGAGCACCCCATCACTTCTCTAGATCCCGAACACGTATTCATTTTAAACACAGGCAGGTTTTGACCCCTTTTACAAACACACAGTCACATGTGACCCGTCGTTACTGTAAATAAAGGTTTATGCCGCTGCTCTGGGCCAGAGGTCACAAAGTGTTCAGATGAAACGAAATGCAGATGAGTGAATCTGCCTTCAAAGAGGAGCTGCAGGGCAGCGATGCGTCTGTACCTCGTTAAAGCCGCCGTTTTATTCTGGCCCTGTATTTTAAATGATGCGTGTTCATCCTCTAAAGCGGCGGCCGGCTGACAGAGCGCTGCACCAGCCGCTGCAACCTGAAATCGAGACGGGTCATGAAAGCGATCGGCTTTATCCTTCAGGTGAACGTGTTCAGCCCCAGATAGCAGGAGGAGAGGCCGAGGGGTGAGACGAGACGTGATGGGGCGACGTCTCTGGTCCAAACACAGTTTGAGCTTTGAAGTCCACTGGAAATAACAGGATCTAATAAACCTCTCCGAGCTCTCTGGCCATTAGCCTAAGAACCAAAAGAGATGAATGTGTCTGTGACGGCCTCCATTGTGGAGCAGGTTCACATGAGAGGGGTCTTTTGTGCCAGTTCCATGAATTCAATGTGCTCAATCCCAGTTTCCTTTCATATGAAATGTGCCTGTTTTTCCATCCTTTTCTTGGTGGCAAGCAAACAAAGCTTTCACCTCCCACCCACCCCCCCACTCCCCCACCCCCCACCAGCATGTGACGTTACACATATTACATTTGTGTAACGGGTCTATGTGGACTGACTTGACTAAAAAAAAAAAATTTGCATGAGTCATGCTGAAACATCCCACTTCATTAGCTGTGTTTACCTCCAGGTCCCAGACGGACGGACTAACAACTACAGGAGGAAACTTTCACCACGCACCACATCCATACTCTGGCGGAGAATAACAAACAGGTCATTGTTAAAAACAAAGCTTTCACCTCCCACCCACCCCCCACTCCCCCACCCCCCACCAGCATGTGACGTTACACATATTACATTTGTGTAACGGGTCTATGTGGACTGACTTGACTAAAAAAAAAAAATTTGCATGAGTCATGCTGAAACATCCCACTTCATTAGCTGTGTTTACCTCCAGGTCCCAGACGGACGGACTAACAACTACAGGAGGAAACTTTCACCACGCACCACATCCATACTCTGGCGGAGAATAACAAACAGGTCATTGTTAAGCACGGTGTGGGACGGTGGTTCCACCGAGCCACAGCCAAAACCAATACTCTCTTACCTAAGTATACACAATGGGACAATGTGCAGAGGGACTCTGGACCTGTTTGTGGTATTTCTAACAGTGCTGGGAAGACTTATTTCCTCCTAATAGCGATGCAAGCTGGAGGTGGGGGGGGTGAAAGCCCTGCTCCGGTGGCCATGGTGTGTCTCCAAGGCCCCCGTCGTGTGTTTAGTTTGTATACGGGTCATCCATCACACAAGCTCCTCGGTGGTGGATGGGGTGGGGGGCGGGTGGGGTCTCATCTCTCACCCCTGCTGAGACTCAATCTGGAGGTTGGAAGGACTCGTCATTGTGCCGCCAGCGTCCAGCTATGATCTGGCTACATTGTATCGCGCTTTGTTTATGGCACAGGGATCTTAGCTACAACCCATCAACTGGGTGGTACTGTGATAAACAACAATGAACCTCAATGTGTGTGCATGTGGAGGTAAATGTATACATCAGCCGTTCAGTGTTTTCCATGAACAATATTGTACAGTTTGTGGATCACAGGAAGAAACGTGCTAATTTTTCCATCTCACTTCTGCTGTCGTTCAGGCCACGATGAATTATTATTCATTCACATCATCACATCATCAGTGTTTGAGTGAGTTTTTGCACCCCCCTCCGCTTCCCTCCTCCGGCCCTGCTGACCTGCCACCTCCTTCCCAGCTGTATAATTCATGTGGCATTGTGTTTATTGTGCAAACACACAGTGCCGGAGCCCATGTTAGGTAAGAAGAGAAACACTCACAGGCATTTAACAGTGCAGAGCCTTAAGCCCTGTGAAGCTGCTGGAAACTCGTAAGCAGCACGTTGGCTCTGGAAGATGATCTAACAGTAGGAATTTTACCATAGGTATGAATGTCAACATTCATATCACATTCCATTGTTGTGTTTTTATCGTGGAGTAAACTATTATAAACATATGTAACAAACACGGGGCGCTTTAAAAGGGATTGGCCCCATGTGCAACAGACATGTACAGACATGTACAAACATGTCTGTACATGTCTGTTGTTTACTTTTCAACCATTAGGGTGTTCGCAGATTTTATTGTTTTTGCGGGAATCACGTTTCCCCCCCCCCCCCACAACAATGTTTTCAAACGATATTACAGCTAAATCACGCTCGGATAAAATAGTCCTCAGCACATGAAAGGCAAAGCACTACCGTAAATAGAACCCCGAGTTTGACTGAGTGCCGCATCGTCCAATCACAGCGCGGCTCAGGGTCCTTGTTGATGACGACGCGACGCGCGGCCAATAGGAACGCACTACTGGGTGTTGACCTCTGTGAGCCGCATCACCACCTCCTCCGTGTCCGTGGCGGAGGACTACTATAAAAACAAAGCAGCCCAAGTTTTAAAGGGCAGAGTTGTAAAACTCCCAGGCTGCGGGGAGTTCGCTTGTTATTATTCCCAACAACAGGAATCCTACTGGACCCCCACAGAAACCAGATCATCCGGAGAACCGGCACACACCTCGCATCAGCAACACGATATTCTAACCTCCTTTACGAAGCTAAAGTAGCGGTTAGCTAGTGCAAGACGGAGCTGCTGTGAATTTCCATGTAAGTAAATGCGTCGCCATTGCACTGTTTTTTTTTATTTTGGCTGTTTAATTTTTAGTCTTCAGAAACTAAAACTGCAGTATTTTCTTCATATCTCACTTTGGGTCTCAAACTGTGACACTAAAAGGAGGGGCGAATCCCTCTGGTTGAAATACGCCGTTGCCAACAAGCTAATTAAAATGCTACGTAGCTCGCTATCGACCAACGCTGTCGTTTGTAAAGATTAAATTAAGCGTTCTTTTCCTGCTAATTTTCTGTCGTCGTTAACGTTATCGTCGCCCTCCCTCCGTATATCTGTTGCCTGACGATGTCACGGGGAGCCGACGCTGATAAGCAGCTGTTCGGGTTAAACATTAAACAGTATGAGGTAGCTAGCATGCTACACTGTCTGTTCACACCCTTCGTTAACTCGCGATGCTAATGCTAGTCTTTTTTTATCTGCTCCTATAAGGAAGCGCGCGCGTGTGTGTGAGTGCGTGTGTGCGCGCGCGCAGCTTCTGTCGTCTTGTCGTGAAGAAGACGTGTGTTATTGCTCGGTTTGTGGTCGTGGCCAGACTTTGAATGGAGATTATGTAACAGCAGCCTCCTCGTCGCAGGCTCGTACGTGCTCCCGTACCCAGCTGTGGCCGCACGGGAAAACACGAGAACCGCCCGGGTCAATAAAACCCGTCCTTCCGCCTTCTTGGCAGGGGTTTGGCCTCGACATGTCCCCGAACCACACCGAGCCAATCTCGGATCCCTGTGACCACTGACACCTGCTATCAGATCCTCCGCAGAGGTCAACGTGGCTGCGTTTATCAGTCACATTAGCCCAACACGCACTGCTGACTCTGACTCTGAGCCTGTGGCTTGTGTTTATTTATAGCTGTTGACATAGTACAGCTGAGATAGAGCACTGCTCTGTGGACGTGAAAACTGCATGGGCCCAATAAAGATGATTTTGTTCATTTATTCCTGGCACCTGAGTCTCTTTTTTTTTGTTTGTTGTTGTTTTCAGGATCCAGAATCTAGTCCTGTTGCAGGAAGGATACTCAACAAGTGCTCAATCAGAGATCGGCCATCGCTGCTGCTGCTTTTGAGATTTTTGCATCGCTCGGAAAAACGCAACTCTGTGACGCCCTCACCACTGGAGCAGCTATGCAGCTTGAAATTCAAGTAGCACTCAACTTTATTATTTCCTATTTGTACAACAAACTCCCTCGACGACGTGTGAATATCTTCGGCGAAGAGCTCGAGAGGCAGCTGAAGAAAAAGTATGAAGGCCACTGGTATCCGGATAAGCCATACAAAGGTTCGGGGTTCAGGTGCATCCATGTAGGAGAGAAGGTGGACCCTGTGGTGGACCAGGCAGCCAAAGAGAGCGGGCTGGACATCGAAGACGTCCGGAATAATCTCCCTCAGGACCTTAGCGTGTGGATCGACCCATTTGAAGTTTCCTACCAGATCGGGGAGAAGGGACCGGTCAAGGTGCTATATGTGGATGATAATAATGAGAATGGGTCAGAGCTGGACAAGGAGATCAAGAACAGCTTTAATCCCGAGGCACAGGTCTTCATGCCAATCAGCGACCCTGTCGGGGCGTCCTCAGAGTCCAGCTCTCCCTCCCCTCCCTTTGGGCAGTCAGCTGCCGTGAGCCCCTCCTTCATGCCACGCTCCACGCAGCCCTTAACCTTCACCACCGCCACCTTCGCTGCCACCAAGTTTGGCTCCACTAAGATGAAGAGCAGCGGCCGCGGTAACAACGGCAACAGCGGCGGCGGTGGCAGCAAGGTGGCCCGCACTTCCCCTACCAATAACCTGGGTCTGAATGTCAACACCCTACTGAAGCAGAAAGCCATCTCCACCTCCATGCACTCACTGTACGGGCTGGGCCTGGGTCAGCAGCAGCAGCAGAAGGCCTCTGCTCTTTCTCCCAATGCAAAGGAGTTTGTGTTCCCCAGTCTCCAGGGCCAGGCAAGCCCCGGGTCCGTGTTCCCCGGGGAGGGCTCCCTGGGGCTCAGCCCTCTGCAGTACAACAATGCCTTTGACATGTTTGCAGCCTACGGAAGCCTCAACGACAAGTCCCTTATGGATGGCCTCAACTTCAGCCTGAGCAACATGCAGTATTCTAACCAGCAATTCCAGCCAGTCATGGCTAACTAAACTCATCACAAAGATGTTATTTATGAATGATGGTGGCTCAAAGAGAAGGAAAAACAAAACGCACATTTAGAAACTGGACTTTCAAGGCTGTAGTGTCTAGTCCGTCAAGCGCATGTGCCCAAGGGTGTTTTTACTGTGCCCCCTTGAGTTTGTTTCTACCGAAAGCTTGTTGTACAAACACATCCAAGCTTGGTTACTTCAATTCAACATGCACCATTGTTTTTCTTTTTCCTTTTTGCCAACCAAGCACAAATTTTTTTACTATGTTGAGAAAATACTCCTAAAAACTAAAAAAAAAAAAAAAAGAAAGAAAGAAAAAGAAAACACAAGCTTCGAGTTTTGGCCTCTTACAGTATTTTACAGGTGGTAAGACAAGGCTGATTTTTATGAATTGGCACTACTAAGTGGGGTTACTTGGTCTTTTTCTAATTGTATAATTTAATTTAGTACAGAGTTTGTAAGATATCAGAGTATATATTGTTTCTATGACATGGTGTTGCATTTATATCTTTTTACTACTCCAGTGATCTGTGATGGCTGCAGCAGCTTTTCCTTATTATTTTTTTTCCTTTTTTTAAAGATAATTGTTAAAGAAATCCATCTTTAAAAATACATCAGATATTCTAAAGATTGTGTACAGAGTATTCCTTTAGTGGTGGAATTCAAGTGTAGGAATATTTGCTTTTTCTGAAAGATGAATTGTATTTTCTGTTTCAGAGGTTAAAAGATTTTGCTATACTATGGAGAAAATGTAATCGTATGAATATTAATTTTGTACCTACATTGTGCAATACTTGATAAAAAATACGGTATAACAAAGTATTTTGAGTCAGTGTCTTACATGTCAAGAGGGACTGAAATAGTTTATATTGTTAAGTTTGTATTAAATGCTTAAAAATTATATGCTTGTCTTTATTTTTTTTAATTTCATATTTGCACCCTGGTCTTTTTAATAAAAATAAACTACAGTTGAACATGATTTACGGAAACCGGCTTATTTATTCCTCGTTTAAACTCAGCACTGGCTTCTGTTTTTTTGATATCTGAGCGGATTGTGGACTTCGCCACCGGAGAGTCCTGCGTGGTGACGGTCACATGCTTGGAATTGCGACTCTGTGTCATGAGGGCAAGTTGAAGTTTAAAAATGGAGACCTGGCGGTGCGTTGAGTATGTGTGGCAACTTAAAGCCTGGAGCCTACGTTCTGTAAAGGCTGGATCCATTAAGGTTTTGAAGTCGGAGGTTGATGTCTCTGTGAGCCGTGTGACGTCACAGCGGCGAGGGCAGGTGCACAGCTATTTCTGGTCCCTCATAGTCGTCGTGCCCGAATGAACCGTCACGTTTCATGTCAAGCCTCATCCAACCGGTCTTCATTTAAAGATGGACGTGTTGCTCTCAGTATTCATGTTTATAGGCCGGAGGACACGGGTTACAGTAACGGTACGGGTGTGTGAGGGGTAAACCCGCTGGTGGGCTGCATCATGGGCTTTGACATCATGTGAAGGAACGACACGAGTAAAGAACAAGACAAACATTCCCCGAGCTTTACAGCTCCAGCAGCTTAACTCACAAAGGACATAATCACATTTGCCACTCTGTGTGACTCAAAGGCCTGAGGAGGAAATAACTTGTGTGTTTTTATTCTTAAACCACCCGCCTCCCTTCTTTGTTAAAGATTGTTATGTACATAGAGGTGTTGTTAGGGCTGAACAAACTTAGCCGTCTAAACAAACACGGGGCCTGTTTTAGTTGCTCACAAGTAACTAATTTGCGTTTGTTCACACAGCGGTTGACCCAGCGATAAACAGTGTGGAACTGCCCTTTACACCAACCACTCTGATTCTGTATGTGTTGTATGTGACGCTGTCGTGGACAGACACCTAACATTTAACTGACAAATGTGGAAATTTAAGTTGTGCGTTATATGATTTATGATTAAATGAGTGAATCCTAGGAAGCAAGAAGTAATGTGTATGAGCTGTTAAAGTTTCCTTCTTCTTTTTCTTCTTATTACTATAATTAGCAGCAGTGTTGTTGTTGTTGTTGTTATACACAGATGTATCAGTATTAGGAGAAATGTTGCGTAATCGCAGTGTTGTGTTGTTATGTCTGTTTCTGGTATTTTTATATTAGTTATTATTTCATGCATACACATTTTGTCTCGTCTATAATGCAACATATCCCTAGTGTTTTTAGAAAAGTGGTACAGTCTTGTCATCGTCTGACAGAATGAACACTAATTCCGCCCTCGTTAGACACAGAGGCCTTGAGGAACATTCCTGTTAGATGCTGTGTCATTGTCTTAATGAGCAGAGACAAATATCCGTCTTAGCTTTTATAACAACACACCCTCTTTTTTTAAAAAAATATTATTGTTAACATCGCCGGAGCGTGCACATTGTGTGGTCATTAATTGGGTCGGCCTGTACCACGGAAACTATTTCTGTCTGCCGCTCAAACTGTTGCTTTTCAGTTCGTATTGAAGGCCTTCAAGCGTCAAGAGTGCGAGTGGTAAACAATGTTCCAACACACACTAATATTAACTAGCACACACACACACACACACACACACACACAGTCAGTTCCACATGACCACTTTGGCTCTCTGGGATAAACAGGCCCACAGATGGTCTGGTGTCACACCAGCTGGGAGACTCCCAGGGTGCGGGGTGTTGCCTTGCTGTGACTCCATCTTGTCTGGTCCAGAGTGTGTTCACCCCCTGCAACAGACACACACATTCCTGACATGAGCTTCACATATTCCACACAGGTCCTTATCAGACTGTATCTCGCGCACACACCCAGCAGTGCATTCAACATGTCGGGCTGGTGTTTGCACTGGAGGGAGTCTCTCAGCCAGAGGGAGTTTTCTGTTTGAAGGTTATGTAGCTTTCAGGCTCCAAAAAAATGTATTTGACTTCAGACACATTTTAAGCCTCAATTCAGAGACCTATGTCGCTGTAAACATAGTGTTTACAGGATGGAATTTGTCATCCAGGAGTGTGGATGGTGCGTTTGTGTGTCTTAACACAGTGGTGTGTGTATCTCCACATACTTGGACGGATGGGTTGAAGTATTTCAGAACTGTGTCTGGGAGCAGAGAGGAGCTGGGAGGGAAGAGCTCACTGGGTTGGGTTGTAGTTGAAAGCAGATGAAGGTTTCAGATCAGTGGGTCAGAGGTCAACCATAGAGGATATTACACTTTTTCCAGCCTGTTTCAGATTGCGGTCGGTTTTGACCCTGATTCGCACTCGCAGTTCTTTAATTAAGTCGGTGATCAGGCGTGTTGCCTTCATGAACTATAGGAAATGAGGATGACACCGGGTCCTGGTTCTTGGGTTTGCCATATACAGGCTCATGGGCCTGAGATCTGCTGCACGAGCATGTGGCACATCTGTAATTCAAAGAAGCTTAACGTTTCACTCCAAGAAGGAGGACGATAAAGAGGCTAGAGAAGAGCTCCATCCAGTCTGTGTTATTGGCCGATAAGGCCGGAGCTGAGGCTTTAATGGATACGGCACAGAACCTCAGTCAGCTGCTGCTTTCAAGTGCTGCCAAGTCATTTTACTGCGGATCATCCATTCGAACCCTGTTCTTATTCCACGCCAGACAGTGGTTCAGTGGGAGAGCGCTACATCTCAGCAACATGGAGTCATCATCCATATTTCACCTTCCTCTCGCCTGCTCTGCCGTTCCGTCTGTTTGTTTTGGTTCCAAGGCGCAGTTGAAGGTTACTGTATTGAAAGGGTGGCGCACACTTCAATAGGTTTAAAAATAGATCTTTGCAGGGCTTCTGCGTCATCGCAGGAGAATCCTGTTCTCTCATACCGCACCTCCTCCCGCCTCCTCCCACCAGGGACGGGACTGCTTGTCATCCAACACAATGTGGAACAATTCTTTCCCCTCGCAGCTGGTATCCTAACGCCAGCGGAGGAATGAGTGACCCACTAACGAACCTGGGTGGCTCCATTTAGGATTACGTAACAAATTCTGACCTGTAGAGTCAGAGGTATGAGAAGGAACGAGAAAAGCAGGCATATCAACAGGAGGGGGGGGCGTGGAGAAAAGACAGAGACAAAGGAAGGCGATACGGGGGTGTGTGTTTTTTTTCTGACAGCATTAATAGTAAACCATGTAGCCATGACAACACATTTCCTTCACCTTGTCATGCAGATAATGGCTTGCTGGAGCAGAAAGCACAGCACTGGCTGTTGGATTGGGAGAATGTCATCATCACCGTGTTTATTATGATGTGGGAGGCTGAGACAACACTACAGGCTCCCACAGGTATATTTTTCCCTGTACAGACAAATCAGTGGGAAAGTGGCCGAGTCAGGAGTTTCCATATAGTGAAGATAATGGGGGCGAGATTGTGGTGTGTTGTGGGTAAATGTGAGCTATCAGAATATCATTGATCTCGACTGTTTCCAGTAATCGGAGAAAAAAAGAGCATCTTTTACCACGTTGTCGTGGTTTCTGGGCCCAGACACCAGCAGATGGGCAAATTTAGGAGTTGGCTTGAACATGGCGAACCAGACAGTGGATAAAGACCTTCATCTGAAATATTCATATTTCTTGTGTTGTCAAAATGCAACACGCTGTGTTGCATTTTGCAAAAACCCCCCCCCCCCCCCCCCCCCCCAACAAATATCAACAGCCCACCAATCCCAGTGTTTCAGCTGGGATGGTCAGGCAGCAGTAAACGATGCTGCTGCTTCTCCTGTGAGGACGCATCAGTGCTGAACTGTCTGAGGAGCGTTTTTGTTTTGTTTGTGGAAAGACTCTTGATTGCTGCTGAATTTTTAAACACAATTATCGGCGCTGGGAGCAAAATTACACTTAAACCTCGAGACAGCAAAAAGAAAAAAGAAAAAGAAAAAGAAAAAAGAAAACTCGGAGAGATATGAGAAAGTGGGAAAATGTTTTGTTTTGGTCTTTGTGGGTGAACCAGTCATGTCATTCCCGTGCCTCTGTGACATTCCTGCCACAGGATGGTCTCCTCGGGACCAGGCGCGTTTGTATGATAACTGCGGCCACACATCACTCTGATGAGGCCTTTCTCGGCGGCGTGTTTAAATACCGCCAAGCGTGATGGAGAGAGGTTTGGTGCAATGTAGCTCTCTCACCCCCTCCTCCGCTATCTCTCCGTTTCCCACTCGAGCGAAGCCCATCTCTCTCTCCGCAGCCTGGGAAGTTTCTCCTGTATTTGATGTTCCCCGTCTGTGTAATTTAATCTCAGTGATTCCCTGCAGCTCTCTCCAACCATAAACCTCGGCTCTAATAATAGGAAGCCCGGGCACAGTCTCCTGTCTAATCTCTGCTGCCTGTGTGTGTGTGTGTGTGTGTGTGTGGATGCTGGTGTGTAACTGCTCTCGCCTCTGCACCATAGAGATAAGGCCGCATTTGTTTTGGCCACTTCAGGACCAGGCGAGGAGGAGCGGGTGGTCGACGTGAGGAAGTCCAGACCCCTGCGGTTTCCTGTCAGGTGACTGATAAGGCACCAGCATTGCGTGCATAGTTCATAGTCTTTCATAGTTGGGTCATATGTGTGTGTGTGTGGAGCAGACCTCCCCTCTTTATGTGACATGGCTACAGAGGAGCAGTCGGCCTCATCCTGTTCCTCCTCTGATGCTGATGGAGGGAGGAGGACGCACAGAATGCTGCCTGCGTCTGAAAATAACCACTGTTTGCTCTCTGAATAGAGGCTCAGCTTGTTTGGATACTGTTTGCAGAGGCTGTGCATGATAAACGAGAAGGCTTTACCGAAACGCTCCTTTTGTTTGTTCACGCCGCCGCTCCGGCACCTCACCGCCATGTTTCATTTATGGCTCACGTCAAGCTGGATGTCTGCTCCTGCCGCCTGTCGGAGGAGAGGAGCGAGCGGTCGGCGCTGCGCTTTCAGCTTCCCTCAGCCACACTCTAAATATTTCACTAGCCGAGAGAGTAAATGGCGTGCTGATGCCCGACGTGATATTCAGCTAAAGGTCAAGGTGGAATGGAAAGATTCACATCTGTGCTGCTTCTAGGGCAACTCGAGAGCAAGGGCTGCTGGGAAATCTGTCTGTCGGCGTGACATCAGCCTCACATTATTTCTCAGCGGGTTGATACGACTTTGATTCCTCCGCTCCAACATTGACCCGTTTGATGGTTTTCTTAGAAGAGATCAGGCTATTTTGCTTTTAACGGGAGAATATGATTTCAGATGTTTAACCATATTTATGCGTAAGATAATTTATTCAGCATATATATATATATATATATATATATATATATATATATCTCCTACAAAAAAAAGCTGTTAATGTGAAATCGGAAACAATTCGATTTCACATAATGCTCAGTATATTGGAGGGAAATGGAATTTATTAATTGAATGATAAAGCCGCTATGGTAAATTCAATTAACAAGTAACAACATACTGTACCCCCACACCCGCACCCCCATAGGGCCCCAGTGATCCAGACACAAATTCATTTATCTTAATTAGACAGGTTACTGGTCTCATCATAACAGTGATTTCCCAGTTGAGCTTTGACTCTGTTCCTCGCAGCGTTTATATTCCTTCATGCACGAGCCAGGAAAAGGTCCACATGGTTTCATCACGGAATATGAGCTGCTGTTTTGTGTAGCTTTGTTCGTTGTAACGCAGTGTGGAGATCGCTTCATGCTCTTCATGCACAATCATCTTCTCCACTTTCTCACTGTGTTCAATTTCCGTCTGCGAGTGATGTTACGGACATGATGGTCAAACTTATTCAAATAAGCCCCGGGTTTTTAAAAAAACATGAGAATGATCCTTTTTTTTTTTTAACTCTGTTTGAAAAGGTTGACATCTGCTTCTGTGCCCTGAACATTACGCATGCAATCCATCCTCAACACGCCAGAGCCATACTTTGAAATTGCATAACCAATTTATCTCCACCACCTCATGTGGCAACAGAATTCCAAAATAGCTCACATTAGATATGCAGCCGAGCCCTGAGCGGAGTTAGCACTGTAAAATTCACTTTTTCAAAGAAAGTGTGCGCGCACATGTTTGTGTGTGTGTGCGTGTGTTAGGGCCAAACTGTTTCTCAGCATTAGGATTCTCATTACAGGATCAGCTCTTTCATCCTTGGGTTCAAAGCGGCGCCCTCGCCGACGGCAGTGGGCGAATACATACACACCGCCGCCTGATGGAGGCAGAGGAGGAGATCAGAGGGGAACAGAGGGACATGGCAAAGTGGAAGGAGGGAGAGAAATCCTGTCAGCGGCAGCAGTGTGGTGAAAGGTGAAGTTAGGCGTAAAGGAACACGGACGATAGGCCGAGGACGACCTGAGTCTGAGGTCACGCATGCAGTATTCCTGCACGTGTCCATGGTCAGAGTAAAGGTCAGAGTCGTGTTGAAATTTGAAAGACTGTGATGTTGATTATTCAGTATTCAATGTTGTGCGCCTGCTCTGTGCTCTTGTGCAGCCGCAACCCCACCACCCCCCCCACCCCCCACTACAGGGCTTTTCATCAGCAGCTTGTTGAGAAGATGTTGCATATCAAGTGTTTTCATCAAACTCCTCCCAGGCGCCGGCCTCCTCACAGGGACAGAGATATGTTCTCTCACACGCCACAGTTTGTGCTATAGCAAATCGATGGCGTTGCATTCTGCTGGCGTGGCGGTCGGCGGGGAAATGAGCAGCTCTGCACACGGCTGCTGACATCTGTCTGATACAATACATATTCATGTTGGGCGACGACATATTGTACTATGGCGTTCTGGTCGAGCTGTGGACAAAATTGTAGTTTCTTCATTGTTCCATCCACGCATTGTTTTGTGTTTTGATTTTTTTTATTATTTACACACAGTACACACCATTTGTGATGATGAACTATTGTATTTACTTCTGTGTGTGTATTTGTTTCTCTGCTGTCCTCAGCAAAGGGATGGCGTTAGATATTGATGCTCTTCACGCCTTTATGGAGTGTAAAATTAACGAGCTGTCGGCTACGTGGACGAGATTAAATGTTATGTGTTTGTGTGTGTGTCTGTGCGAGTGCGTGTTTGATTATGTGTGTGAGTGTGTGAATGATTCATTGGTGGTGGGCGTTTGGAGTGCTGCTGCTCTGCATGCTAAACTGATGCCACAGGCTGTGAGGGTCAGTATGAGCTCAGGAGAATGACACTGCCACTGGGAGAGGCTGGATTACTGACCCTCTGACTGACGGCAACACTGATGTCAAAATCAAAAATACCTTCATTTAACACCCCGAGCAATAATGGGTAACTGAACGAAATGCATTTATGTTTATTAATTAACTATTCATGTTACACAACATTGCTAAATATACAGGAAAGTAATAAAAAAACATAGTTATACTTAGTGGCAAAATGGAAAATGCATAATCCACCGTTATTGAATGTGATATATCTCACTCTTTTCCTTTAACACAATGGAAGCATTAACGTGATTAAACACAGCGTGGCATATTTGTAAAGCAGTCTCCAGAAACACAGCATATTTGTGGTAGGAGATTAATCCCTTTACTCAAAGCTGCCACTGTATTGATTCATTAGTGTGAGGTAACCTTTCCAAAGAGCATGCTCACTAATTAAAATGTTGCAGTCACTATGTTTCTTTATTAGATTCTCACTCTGAAAGAAGTCAAAACACACAAATCTAAGCAGATGTGAAAACTGCTGCCTGTCGATTTTGATAACTTAAACCATCAGCTGACATGCAAACTTCCTGTACAGTCACCAGGTCTAACGTGCCATGGACACTATCTGTGACTTCACCTGCTGCTCCATCCTGGAGGCCATGATCCATGACAGCCAGGTGTTTGCCTCAGAGCTGCAGAGGAGCTCACAGCCCCCATCTGTCGGTCTGTCTGTCTGCCTGTCTGTCTGTCAGCCTCACTCAAAGGGCTGAAACCTGGCCTTGAAGCAGCAGTGGACCAATCACATGCAGGGGAGGAGAGCCTCCATCCTTCCAGGACAGTCATGTGAAAAACACTTCAAGCGCACCATCTAGTGTCAAGTAAAGGTACTACTACCCACACAACTTTACCAGGTTCCCAGAGATTTAACGAAAAATTGTGTATTTCATACGTGTGTGTGTGCGTGTGTGTGTGTGTGTGTGTGTGTGTCCAGGTGTAAAGGTGTAAAAGCTGGGGTGGTGCTGCTGGTTAATGAGACCCCTACTGCAACAGCGGCTCTCATGGTAAAGTTCCGGGTTCTCCGGTTCGCTGTATCGTGACGTCACTAACGGCGCTTCCTCTTTGACAGCTGGTGGCGTTTTTTGTTTTTGTTTTTTTTTACAAGACTCTACATCGCGAAATCGTTTCTGATAAACGGGTTGTATTTATGTAATTAACACGGAACAGAGCTTTATAAAACACTTCTCCTTTATCTTAAAGTCGAAGGAGCGTGTTATGTATGTTGCCTTCTTAAACGGTCTTTCCGCTGGGTGTTGTACAGGGAGGTTCCATGGTGTAATGGTTAGCACTCTGGACTCTGAATCCAGCGATCCGAGTTCAAATCTCGGTGGAACCTGACTTTTATTTATTCAACTTCTTACAATTACGCCAACAAAAACAACACGTCACGATGTACTATTACCATAAAATATATGTATTCACAATACAACTACCACCAAACAACACAGCAATGTTTAGTATTATTGACCAGTCTTTCAATGAACCTGCAAAGTCATGCGGTTCTTCACAGAGAAATAATTTCCATAAGCATATTAAATAGTGACAAATGCCATATTATCGCTGTGAAGCACTTTATACAACATCATATGTAGAATATACACGTGTATTCTGATACAGGGAGTGGAAATATATGCTTGGTCAGAGTTCAGAAAAATGTGCTTGCATAAATACAAAGTTACGTGCAAAACAATACACTTACAGGCTTTTGAATACTCTGAATACTTTCTGAATACTCTTGAATACTCTGAACAAGACGTGGATCTTGTTTCAGATGTCGTCTTGTCAGTGTCTGGCTTAACCTCTCTCACTTCATACCTGTCACAGGTACAGTGAGGTCAGGAATCCTGACCTCCATGGAGACGAGGCCCTCCGCTGTCTTATCTATCAGATGTAGAAAAAAGGATGCTGGCAGGGAGAATCTTCAGTCAATCAAAAAGCATTTATTGCGGAGAGAACAAGTCAAAAGAATACAAGATCTTGGGCTGCTACTGTCACACATACAAGTCACAACGGGAGGTCATGAGCCATAGCATGAGCAGCAGCAACAGCAGCAGCCTAAGCATATGAGGCCTATTTATACGACTTCTTTTAATGAGATACGGTATTCTAATGGAATACAATGGACAGTCTGTGCAGTGATCCACATGATTTGTCTCCTGCTAATAGCAGAGGTGTGCAACACATGATCATCTTACTTACACAATGATATGCTTAAAACTATACTATCGCATTGTGCTAGACAAAAGTCCCTGTATTCCAGCTGAATCGATTAGTCTTAGCTAAATTAGTACAAGGGTTACTGCCAGGCAGGCCACTCATATGATGACATGATACAGATCCCACATTCATAGAAAAGGGTTATGACCACGGCAGACTACTCTCATAGTGGCCTAAGGCAAATATCACAATGTTATATGTTAGGTTGATTATATGTTAGATTAATTATTCCTTCAATGACCAGTGTGTTACAATACACCTGTGAACAAATGAAAATTGTGTCGTTATAAAATGTGGCAATTATTATAAATGCAGAACTCTTCAGAACTCTCCAGACAGGCCAAAAAAGAATCTGCAGACATAGATGACTGAGACAGAAAGAGTAGAGAGGAAATGTTCACCCAACAGTGTTTCACCGCTTTGCATTATTGAGGAAGCCACAGTGAGAAAGGGCTAAAGGCATTTATATTTATGCATCACCTCTTCTGTGATAAGTGGGTAACTGCTCCTAGTTGTTGTGGGGCAGAAGAAAAGTAGAGCTATCTGAGTAAATCATTCACAATTACAATAAATCACTAATAACAGTTTAGTCATTTCAGTTCATTTTCCATTTCTATGATCAATATATGGTAGGGTATATTATATTGTTTTAAATGCTACTTTCACAGTCTGTTATCAGAATCAGAATCAGAATCAGAAATACTTTATTAATCCCTTGCGGGATCACTGCAATAAACTGTAGAACTCAGTTGAGCCACATTGTTGGAAATTTCCCATAGTATCAGTCACTAAATTCACTGACTTTCATGCAGGGTGCCAGAGAAAATGTTGCATGACCGCTACATATCCTACCCCACTCGAGCAGTTCCTCAGAGACCTAACAGACACACAAGCTCGGCACCTCCTGTACCTCGGAAGCATCGTAGGCTTTTGAATACTCTGAACAAGACGTGGATCTTGTTTCAGATGTCGTCTTGTCAGTGTCTGGTTTAACCTCTCTCACTTCATACCTGTCACAGGTACAGTGAGGTCAGGAATCCTGACCTCCATGGAGACGAGGCCCTCCGCTGTCTTATCTATCAGACTATCTGTGAGGTGGGTCCTGCAGAGCGTTACGCTTCTCCTCACATGTTTCATTTCATCGCTGTGAATATTATAAAGGGGACACAGATGAGGAGGATGATGGCCAATAAGGCCAGCGTGGCACGGTATCTGCTTAAAGTTAAGGCTAATATGCTGAGGTCCATCCTCACCCCTGCATGCTGCATGGTGTGGACCCGCACTAACCGAATGAACGCCGACTGCACGCAAGAACCTTGTGTCATGATCAGTTTCTTTAGCGACTCGCCAAACCGTTCGCGGAGGGTTTTGTGGATGTGGTTCACCACTTCTTTGACCACAGTGAAGCAAGGAGAATGCCCCTCGATGATGGTGATGCCATCCATTGTCCTATTCACCAGCTCCATTACATGTTCGATCCACGTGTCCCGGTCGGCGTCCCTCGGGGCCTGACACTCCGCCAGCACTCGTTTCATCACCAGCAGGACAAATATCTTGACCTTTGCCTCCGTGTAGGATAAATGGGCCCCCATATTGTCTGCGTCATCATTTTGTGTCGTACCCTTTATTTTTCTCCTTCGCTTGTGGAACAGTGATTGGCAAAAATGTGGGTGCAGTTCACTAAGACCACGCAGTGTTTCATCGTCGTTACATTCAAGCGCAGACTCCGAAGACATTGTTGTTGCTTTTTCTTTCACATTTCTGTCTCCGCGTGTCCAAGACTTCCTTTACTGCCTGGACGTCTTTTACTGTACGTCGTCTTCCTCAGTACAGTGATTAGCATCAAAGCCCTTCATTAAGTAACAACAAGGGAATGTTGTGTGTCGCCCATCATCAAAAGTCATGTGTTGTGCTCATACATACATATGTGTATACTTGTATAATATTACCTTAGAAGCTAAATACTGAAACCATTACTATACTTGTTTTTTGTACTGTACTATATTTAGAATATTTTTATTATATTATACATTTTTATATGTTTTATTATATTATATTATATAAATAGACACACATACTATTCTAATTAAGATGATGTGTTGTTTGTTGTCTATTTCAAATACTTGTTTTTTGTGACCACAAACTAACAAAAAACATTTATAGGGCTTTAACGTATTATCAGCTGAATGCTGTTTAGTTTACCTTGTCTTAGCTTAGCATAGCAATAGTTTACTTTGCCTTATCTTAGCATAGCGTTAGTTTACATTATCTTAGCTTAGCTTGGCGTTAGTTTACCTTGTCTTAGCTCAGCATAGTGTTAGTTCACATTATGGTAGCTTAGCATAGCGTTAGCTCCAGCTCGCAGTTCATGGTTTGTTTAGCTGATGGTCGCTGTTATTCGCTGAAGAAGGATAAAACGATAAAAATCAACAAGACCTCGGCGAATTTTGGCCGAAATAAAACACACAATTCGCCGTGAAAAGACTACAACTATGACAAATTAAGAGGAAAACAACGACCACGAAGGGACTCGAACCCTCAATCTTCTGATCCGAAGTCAGACGCCTTATCCATTAGGCCACGCGGTCGATTAGTGTAACTGCAAGAAGTACTTCAAGTAACTCCTGATGTCGGTGGTAGTGTGTCCATTATTATGACGTTATTTATCTGTTTTCTGAATAGTTTTTGTCAGTTACGTAAAAAAAGATTTCTAAAGACATCAGCACAGTGTAGTTGAGGACTACATTTTTATACAAAGTGACATTTTTGGACAGATTGCATTGACACAAAAAAACAAGCACAAAAGATCAACTGAAGTTGGTGTTTTATTATATTCCAGTACATGGAATCATGTCACAACAGGACATTTAGGGAAACGGATTAGGGACACTCAATGTGGAGAATAATAAAGGATGAATAATATGTACAATTTGCATCATCGCACACTACAGTACTGCTCATTTTACACTACATCTTATTGCAACACATCGTATTTAGCCTCCCATGATCAGCCAGGCACCTTCTTCTTCTCTTGTTTAATGGCGGCTGGCCATTACATCACCTGTAAATTTCAAAGCCCGTTTTAGGTTACATCAAAGATATGTGACATCATTCGTGTTGTATTTTAATCACATCACATTACATTACATTAAAAAAACGATATATATACTTCTGGGTGTAGTGTCATATATTACCCACACCCTCCTCCAGAAGAATCTCCACCTCCCCGTGTCCAGGGAAACAGGAGGGAAGAAAATTCCTTCTGTCTTAAATGGAGGTGGACACAGAGGGAAAACACCAGAGGGGAATGATTCCACTGAGACGCAACTCCATGCATATAGATTTCTCACACAGAGCAGAGAAAGTGTGTCAGTTTGTCAGGTTGGTGATATACAGGGTGTATTATGATTGTCACGCCCAAAATATCCTGCACATAAAGGACTTCAGGGAAGATCTGATGCTCCAGTCAATGGCAGACCTCACCTTCAGCAGGTGCAATCATCCTGACCTCGAAAGTGTGAATAAAATGGTAAAATATGTAAAGGAGGACCTTGAGCAGGAGTTTCGCACGATGCTGAAAAGCCGTCTTCAGTGTCAGGATCCGCAAGTGTCAGCTGCTCTTGTTGATAGTATCCGGAGGCACTGGAGTCAGCTCTTCGGTTGTGCATGCGGAAGGAAAATGACTTTATATATGCTCGTCTTGTATTTATTTTTGGTGGTTGTGTATTGCATATTTATTTGGGCAGTCTATATTGAAAGGAAAAACACACAGTCAGGTGGGACTCCACTCGCAGAAAGGTGAGTGACAGGAGACCTAATGAGATAGACTGGAGGACCGGAAGCAGGGGCATGACTCGGACTCATGGGTGTGGTGAAAGGCCTTGAGGATGAGATTCCTGTGTGACATAAAAACAGATAATACACATAAATCAGGGATTCTCAAAATGTCCAAAGCAAACCGGGTTATCCTGTAAAGGATGGGTTAAATAATCTCCTTCACCAAATTCTAAATGGATTAAAGAAGGAGACATGTTGTTACGGCCAGTAACACAAAAAACATCATCCAATTTGACATTTCTTTTCTTGGCTGACCTGAATTATGTCAGTTCAATAAATTGGTTAAATGTGTTTTGTTTGTTCTCTGCTGCTGTCAATGACAACGCCTAACTAATTTTTAAAGTTAATAAAAAAGTGTCAATACAGTCTTTAAGTATTCAATTATTTAAGTGTTAAACGACAAACAATTGAATGAAAATAAAAGAAATGAATTTTCCAAATAACACTACCAGTATATAGGTGTGTGCCTCCACAACCGACTGTGTACATACTGTTGAACACGGCGCACCAGTCCGCGCATGCGCAGTACAACTCGTGACGTTGTCACTCTGCGACAAAACATCGATGCTGCTCATGCAGCAATGGCGAACGTTAAAATGAGTGCTCTACTTTCCTCTTTGGCAGATTATGGAGACGATTCAGAGCCTGACTCTGACCCTGAACCCGAAGAGACAGGTATATTAAAACGATATAACCATATTGTCAAGTGTGTTGTCGGAAGTAAGCCCCTTGAGATTAGCTCAAACTAGCTAGTTTTGTATCACCGCGTTAATTAGTTCGGCAGAGGGCTGTTGTTATTGATTTTTTTTACCGGCACCCAGCTGGTGTAGAAATGTAAAGTTCTCGACAGTGATGGTCTTGTGTTTTCCTGTTCAGTTAGCAGCGTTTTGGTTGAGCTGGTGTCTGACTTTCATGTGTGATTATCCTTGTAAACATCTCTGTCTTTATTTACGTCTTAACTTAGTGGAGCTAAGTGCATACTGATGACAGAAATCTATGAACACGTATATAAAGTTCCTTATGTTATTGCTTGTTGACAGTGTTGCTGTCTGTCCCCCAGTAGTTACCTGTCCATATGCCTCTTGATATTTTCCTGTCCATTACCAGGGGGACATGGAGGGGGTCTGGTGTACAGCTACGGTGACGATGACCTGAACCGAACTGAGGATCCAGATTACAAAGGGTCTGGAGATGAAGACAGCAGAGAGAGCAGCTCGGTCAGTATGTCAGTCCTGAATTCTTGGCTCCAGATTTTAGTTTTTAATGAAACTTAAACTGTATAGTTGAGTTTACGCGTATATAAATTAGTTGTGTTGGTGATATAAATCATGAAAAGGTTTCCCTCTGCATTTTTGTTTTTACAGGAAATGGAAGAATCTGACGAGGGGAGGGACACAGATGATGCTGAGGTACTTGAACAACCAAGTTCAACCACCTATTGTGGAATGGATTGGATGGGGAAACGCATCAAATCATTCATTTCTTACTTTTTTTTCTTACACTTTTGAACGTGTCACTGCAAGCAATGAAGTAACATGTGCACTAGATGGTGCTGTGGTTTAATGAATGCCTGGTGAACATGGAGCTGAGACCTGAGTCAGAACAAAGCATCTTTGAACAGTTTGTTCAAAGATGCTTGACTGATGCATCTTCATGTGTCCTAAACCTCTTCTGTTGTGAAAAGCTGTAGCAACAGTGTGATTATTAAGAGCACACTGCTTGGACCTGCACAGCTGTAGCATACAAACCTTACACCGTGTGTGTGTGTGTGTGCGTGCGTGCGTGTGTGCGTGCGCGTTTGCAGTAGGTTGAATTTGATTTAAAGACTGCTATATTGCTAAATTAACAGGTCTTTTTGCCGACAGCCTCTGCAGTGCCCCCTCAGCTTTCTGTCCCACCCCTTCCTTCAGCTTGTGATTTGGCCACTTTCAGGGCATTTCTTTGATGTGTCCGTGCGGTTGCTAGGTGACGACTTGATTCCTGTGAATAACAGCACTGTTTGTGTGTTCTGAACCTGTGTTATGCCCACAATGCTGGCACAGCAGGCGGCATATTTTAGGGGTTGTACAAGACTCCTCCTCTTGCAGAGCTGAGACATTCACTGGAAAACAGCCTGGATTTACTACTTTAGTTTCTATGCTTCTTAGAAACTATTCTCCTCTCTGCTTCTCTTCTGTGCTCACTGTTGCATTCACATCTGTGAATTATAGTACTCAGGTACTACTGGAATCAGCTTTTGTTTCCAGCTCCACATTTTTCACCAGCACTTACTTTAGCTGTGGGGAATCTTACCCCACCAACCCACTTGTAATTCTCTGTTATTAACAACACCCAAGCCAAGAACAGTTACATCCACCACCGGTGCTGTTATGTCTCTCACTAAGGGTAAATGGTTCATTTCTCCTATCTAACAGAGATGTAAATATCCTGTGTGTCTCTCTTTCTCTTTGTGTCTCCCTTCTTCCCTCCCCCACCCCTTTCTTTGCAGATCCCAGAAGCAGAAAGAAAAGACCCCAATGAGCTTGTTGGTGAGTACAGACACACAGGTATATCAGCTGTTAAAAAATAAAGCTGGTGTTTTCGTTATTCTATCTCATGAGAAAACAGAAACACCAAATAAACATCACTGGGCCATTAACCAAAATGAAAATGGGCATTACATTTAAATTGATCAGGTCCACAAATACATTCAAGATGTCACTAACGACACAAATGTCTATTCTTCTTTTGACAGTACCATGAATAAAGAAGGATAATGTGTAAGAGCGAGGTTTTAACTTTTCATTGTGTTAGTTGGGTGTTGGTGCAGTGAGTGAGTGTATGAATCACTAACTAGCGCCATGTGAGTTAAAGGCCTCTTTGGGCACCAATATAGTGATAGCATAACTAGTGGTTAATGAGTAATGACTGACCTGTACAGGTGTGTGTGTGCACGACCGTCAGTTCAGACAGGAAATGAGTGATACAGGGTGTGGGGGTTTATGCACCAGTGGTTCTGATATGCCTATCGTCTGGTGTGTGGTTATTTTGGCCCGTAGCTGTATGCAGATAATCACACAGCATATGGAATGCAGAGAGAGGAGAATGATGTGCTAACGTTTTGCAATGAGTGATGGAGTAATTAAAACAATGTTAATTCTTGATGAGCCTCATAGAGAAATTATTTCTTTATTTTGAGAAGAACCATTCCACCAAATTAAAGTGAATAATTCATTTAGCTTTTCTTTTTTTTTCTTTTCTACAAATGATTTTTAAAAAAATTGAACAGTGATGCCGTAATGCATCATTTTGTCTGCCATCGCCGTCCTCTGGTGCGGTAGCTGTGGTCCATGGGAGCGACTGCAGTCTCAGAGTGAACTTGGGGGCTTCTGTCCACAGATTTGATCCTGGCCTCCATCACCATCAGTGCACCATAGTGTGAGTCACCCTGGGCCTGGACGCTTGACATTCCTGCAGCGGAGCTGGTCTCCTCTGTGTCGTCTGTCAGTAAATGTCACAGTGCGTCTGGCACAAGGCCCCCTGTCAGCAGGCTGAAGACAGCTCTTTGTCTGTTTGCTGAAGGGGTGGACTGTCTGTCCAGAAAGACCCTCAGGCCACAGATTGTGACTTTCTGCCTGTTTTTCGGAAAGTCGAATGGCAATTCTGGGGCCGAATATAATCTTTTTCTCTGTCTGTCGTTTCCGCCTTCTTCCTGCCGGGCTGCTGCTACATGAGAATAGTTTCACACTCTGATCTGAAGTACAAACCAAGCTATTTATCACTCGCACTCACACACAGTAATTTATTCACAGCTTTTGTGGAGGCTACAGACTTTATCTTGCTGTTTAGATTAGAGTTTGTCCAACAAGTATCAAGTAAATCTCCCGTTAAACCCTTGATGCTGCGGCAGTGTGCGATTGCCTGCGACTCTGTGTGCAGGTGTGTGTTTGTTAGAGTTTAACAGAATGCCAAGCTACCCCCTCATGCATAATGTGACTCATCAGACTTGTCTTGTCAAGTTTTTGCTGCAGTGGTTTTTGCGCTTTAAAACATAAGTTGTACAAACTAGTTACATGTCCATTTATTGTTCATGTAAGTGTAGAGGTATGGTTTCTCTGTTAGTCTTACATATATAGTCAATAAAGGCAGTGACTTCTGCATTCATTGCCCGGTGAGGGTGGTTAAACCATAACTATATCACCTGAGAATCATCATAGCATAGTTTCGCCTTTGACATATCAGCTCATATACCATTAGCAGATTGAATTGTGCTGGCCGGGTTATAGCTCAGAGGTTTGATACCCTGCTTTATTTTATTGAGAGAGACTTTGAGGAATGTTGAATAATCACCACCTCAAGTGAAAGTTGTTTCTCACAGATGTTTTACTGAATATGTGGAATTTTCCTTTATTGTGTTTTGTAAGCCAAAGTGTTCAGCAGCTTCCAAGACAGACAAGACACGAAAACGATCTCCTCTTGTACAGTCAAGTTTTTACTTGCAGACGGTCTCCACAAAATACACTCTGCACACACACGTGCACGCGCACACACGTGCACAGATGCATACGCAGCACACAGCTTATTCACTGTGTGATTGACAGCGGCGAACGACTCTAAGGACGATCTGTTTGATTGGGATATAGAATGACACTGAAGAATTCCTGGCCTGAAGTCAGTAAAATCACAAGGAGCCAAGGCAAGCAGGGAGAGCAAAACAAGGGAGGGTCCGGAGGGAGGGAGGGAAGGCAGGAGAGGAGAGGAGAGGAGAGGAGCCTCCCTTCTCCTTACAAGCCCCAACAACAGCCACTCCCTGCCCTGCCTGGAGCATGCACTCCTCATCAGCCTGCCCTATGAAAGCCACTGGCACACACTCAGGCTGTGATGAATCACAGGATGCTCAGGAATTCACCCACACCGATTGCCTAACACACAGTGAACCTTTATCTCTTCAACTGAGTTCATGCTCCAGTGCATATCCATATCCCACCGTCTGATATATCTCAGTTTAAACTCTGTGTGCTGTTTCACTGTCTTGTGTGTAACGCGGCGGTTTTCTTACCCAGACATTCCTGCAGGTTGAGACATGCGGGGCCGATGTATATAAGGGCTCATGTTCATGTTTCTGTCTCCTCACCAGCTCTGTTCTCGGAGAAAGTGAGGAACATGTCACCTAATGAGATCAGGATCCCCCCTGAGCCCCCGGGACGCTGCTCCAGCCAGCTGCAGGTAGACGCTCCTCCACTGTCACAACTGCAGACACTGTTTAAACACTATACACTGCTGATTTTTTTCTGTCAGCAGATTTTATATGGCTACGATCGCATCTCCTCATCCTCAATCTTGGATTGTGGGTTTGTGGCTCGATAGGTTTGTCTGCTACATGGTGTTGTGTGTTTAAGCACGCCTGTTGGCTCATTTGACGTGCTGAATAAACACTTTCCACTAAGCACGTTTATCCCAATAGATTAAGACTTGTAATTGTCTCCTTGAAAGCATGTTCAGTCTGTACCTGCCCTGTTTTGGGCATATAGGAAAGAGAAGGTTTGAAGTTTAGGGTGAAAGGTCAGGGGTTAAAAATGGGAGTTTGAAGAGGTAAAAGCTGACTTACTCGCAGACTAGTCAAAATAACCTGTTCTCAACGCCAAGTAAATAATTATGTTTCACTTGTTCCCTCTGGGTTTAGGAATAAATTCCCGTGGCTACATAAATCCTGGGACTCGCCCCTGTAATTAAAGCAGCACAGTGTCATCCTCTATCAGTGTATTATCAGCAGCACTGCTGTGCAGTCAGTAAACCGCTGTGAAGTTTGTACTGCAAGGTGCTGGGACAGGTCAGGCCACACAGTGTCCCTGCTGGCCTGACAGTTTTGTGTCACTAAGCAAACATTAACTATAATAGTAAGAGAAAATCAGAAACTGCTTGTTAACAGAAATGACTCTGATTTGGTATTAGCATGAACCCGTATTATTAACGGTCTCATTCGTAGCAGCATTCCCTTTCATCTTGGTCCACACTAGGTCTCATTTATCACTGTCCTGGTAACCTCTGCCAGCTCCCTGTGGCTTTGTTGAACCTGGCTGTCAAATGTTTCCCAGAGATATCCGCAACTTTACATATGAAGACCCCTTTCGCACTCAGCCCTGGCTCCAACAGCCGATTATACACAGCGTTTCTGATGACACCGACGGTGTGTCCTGCCAAACAGAGCGCGGAGGAAGCTGAGTCAGAGCGGAGGTGATGATCTATTCATCGATCCACTTGTTTCATAACAGGAGAAGATACACAAGCTGTATGAGAGGAAGCTCCATGGAGACTTTGACACAAACAGCCACATCCAGAAAAAGAAAGAATTTAGAAACCCAAGGTATGCTGGTCTACCGGAGATCACTCCAAAACCAAAGCAACAACAACAACAACAACACACGCTGAAGGCTGTTTACACATGATGTCAGATTTACTTTACACTAAAGCAAACCTAATAACTTTCTCTGACCAAAAAACATGCCATTTTTTTTCTTTCAGTATTTATGAGAAGTTAATTCAGTTCTGTGGTATCGATGAACTGGGAACCAACTACCCGAAAGATATGTTTGACCCTCATGGCTGGTCGGAAGACTCATATTATGAAGCTCTGGGTAAGCCAGTGTTTTTGTTTTTTTTTTTCCTTCACAGTTGTGTCTGATTACAGCTCCAGACTCATGTTCACGCATGTGGGTTTTTTTTTTCCAGCTAAAGCCCAGAAAGTGGAAATGGACAAACTGGAGAAAGCCAAGAAGGAGCGGACCAAGGTGAGACTAACAAGATCTTTCTTGTGTTGTCCTTCCATTGAAACACCCACAGGTAAATGTCATGTAAAGTGCTGGGAGTGAGTGGTGACAGATGCAGGAAACTTGCACCTGTAGTCAGAAAGAAATCCACACTACACGCTGCAATCATCAGGAGACACACTGTTCCAGCTTAGTCAAAAACAACCTGAATGAACATGTACCCTGCCGAAGCTGTTTTATTATTTGTTTCTGGTGAAATGTAGTGTGTGGTATGCAGGCTACATTGACAAAACCAAACGTTTGACAGGCACTGATACTGATGTGCCCCCCAGCAAAATGTCTATATACTGTGTTTCATAGATTGAGTTTGTCACTGGGACCAAGAAGGGCACCAACCCCTCTAGCACGGCGGCGTCCACCACCAGCAACACCACCACCACAGCGACAGGTAAACATGGTAATGCTATATGTCAGGAGTGTGTTCAGATAATCCCTCCAAGCACTGGAGCATTTACTGAGCTAACAGTGTGCTTGCAAATTAGAGAAATCCAAAGCAGTCGAATCAAAACCACGGAAAAATCAGAAATATTATGTGAATTCAGACGTAAAATTTTTTCACATGAAACTCAATCGTCAATCATAAAATTGAAAAACTATGAAATGTGTTTTGAACCATTTGCAAAGACAGTTTGTAAAAATATATCCAGCGTCTTTACGTTTCTGTCCACTCGCTAGTGGACATCCACCACCTGCAATTTAGTGGATTAGTGTGAAGCCATTGGTGGCAGCGTGCAACACCACCCTCTGCATGAGAATGTGGTTGTGTGCTCCATGGTGCAGGAAGAGGCCTGAGCTCAGAGCTGTGCCATCATTCACTTCTCCCCCTCACTCTTGTCACCAGACGCCCAAAAGAGGAAAAGCAAGTGGGACTCTGCAATCCCTGTGACGTTGGCCCAGCCCACCCTCATCACCACCACCACCACTCTGCTTCCTGTCGTCTCCGTAACGACCACCGCTAGTGGCACCAAAACCATGGTCATCTCTGCAGTGGGCGCCATCCTGAAGAAAGCAAAGCAGTGATCACAGAAACATGTTTGTAAGCGAGAGTCTACTGACTAATGTACAGCTGGATGACCATTTTTTTAATATGTATGTATGTATGTATGTGTGAAAAAATGCAGAGTGAGGACAATTGGACACACGATGGACCCAATTTTAGCATCTTCATACAGATGCTCTCAGCTTCGCTCTCAGCTTCACATGGACTGCATTTATCACTGGGACTGTATCTGCACTACAGCATCATAAAGCCAATTTTTTTTTAAAAAAGAAAGAGAAATAATCCTGATCAAACCCTGGTAGAAATCGTTGAAATATTTTTTATTTCCCTATTCACAATGCTGGTACAGTATTTACTTCAGATTTTTGTTGTGTTTTTTTATCAGCACATTCTGTTAACTGTAAGGAGGGTTTACTTACACGTGTACATATGCTGTATATTGATAATGTAAATACATGGATCTGATTGTTGTGTTTTTCAGTTGGATAAGTGTCTTTTACTTTATTTCTAAGCTGAAATATGAACTTTTACCTCAAAGTTGGAATAAATCATTAGATTTTTTTTAGTAGGGTTTTGTTTTTCAAAATCTGAGTTTATTTAAGGGATGAAGAAAGTTGGGATGGAGATCTCCGGTGAGACCTGGGTGTGATGCAGATGCATCGACAGCGGGAACAGTACAAACTGTGGCATCGACCTGAGTCATTCATCTGAATCATACCCACATTGGGCCACGAGCCACCGTAGTCATACATCTGGAAAAGTTGATTCAAACTTCTTTGTAACAACATGTTTCTGCAGAGTCTGGAATTTTCAAAAAAAAAAAAAAAAAAACGAGGACAAACTTATGGAGTTAGATTTTCCAAAGAAAGCAGGTGTAATGATTAGATTTAATTAAGGACTCGACCTAAACAATAATGTGATGATGAGTAACACCTGTGTTTACCTACTGTCGCAGGTCAAACTCAGCCTCAGGAAGTTCAGCCACAGTTTGTAGCCAAATAGCCACAACTGATAAATGTAAGGCAAAAGTATCATAAGGTAAGATGGAAGATTTATTAATATCAAACTCATAATTAAAAATCCAAATCCTTGATTTAAGATGTTGCACAAGCTGGTGACTGTTGTGCTGCTGCTGTTTTTCAGTGTCCCTCTGCTCACTTCAGCAGATTTATTGGTCAGGGGGATAAAGAGAGAGAGAGGGAGTGAGAGACCATTAATAGCAGTGAATGAACCCAGTGATCCACGGAGCGCAGTTTTTGTTATGTAAATTGGCGCAGACTCATTCCTGTGGGGCTTTTCCCTCGGGATCCAGAGTCGGTCCAGATGAAGATAGTCCTGCACCTCGGACATCTCTGACGAGACCACTGATCCACGGCTGCGTCTCGTCTCTCGGTGAGTTTAAAACACTCCAGAGTGAAGAAATGACCTTTAAGTATCTATTTGTCACAGTGATGAGGGAAATCTCACGGATCGCTCCTGTCTAATGGACAGGAACCTATAAAAACACATGAGCTTGTTTGAGCCAAGAAAGACACGGAGGAAGGAGTCAGTGTCTCTGCTTTTTGAAAGTTGTTTTTCTGGGAGTGTGTGGAAATTGCTTCCTAGAAGAGTTCTCTTCTCTCTGTGTCCTAGATGTGAGTCTACACTGATGTGAGCTCAGCTGGATCCAAGACGGACAGGCCTTTACCGAGAGGTAAACATAACAACACCGACTCTGACTGAATCGCAACTACTTCATCTGACGTATTTATCGGTTTGCACTGAAACAGTGCAAGAGGATAAGAAAACAAAGTAAAATATTTTGTTTGAGATTTCTGTGAATCCTGAAATTAGTTTCAACCATTAATATTCTAGAAATGTGTGGATGTAAACATAGAAAAGTAATAAACCAATAATATCATCTTACTACAAAGAATTATGAATTTTTATTGCATACACCTCAGTACTACTACCTAATTCATAGTTAATAATTCACCATCACTGTCACAGTCTTCTTCAAATAACTAAACTCTGTGATGAAGTATTAATAAGTGTTGATGATCTGAGGTTGTCCTTTGATCGTGCTGCAGGGTGTGAGCTGTACATGGCGAGAGGATATTTAAACCTTTAGTTGTGGGCCGGTCTCCACAATCGAGTCCACTCTCTTTGTTAGCGCCATTGTAAACGGCCGTAACACAATTAAACAAGGTGAGCACTCGGATTGTGTGTCAGGGCCACTGCTGAGGAATGCAGACGTTTACGGCGGTTACTCACATCCTCTGCAGAGCGAGAGAAGTGGCTTTACAGGAACGAGAGAGTCGTTATGGTGCAATCATAAAGTTCATATCAAATATTTGACTTGTAGAAAGCATAGCGTTAAATACAGAGGGCACGATTGTGTAAACACAGGAGTCACAAAGCCCTTTCCCATAGCCTGCAGGCACTGTTCTGCTCCCTGTGCCACTCCCAAGAGCTTGGGAGGTGGCTGTGGAAAGGAGGGGCCTGTTTCCCCCCTGTCTCAAGCCCACACAGGTGAACTCGTGTCAGGGTGGAATGCAGCAAGGAGGGGGCCTTGACACACAGAGGTGTGGAGCCTTAAACTTCCAGGAGGGTGGGGAGGAGGTAGAGGTCCTGGGAGGGAGTTAACCCTCTCAGTCACAGACTCTCACCTGGACGGGGAAAGGAAAGTGTGTGTGTGTGTGTCTGCGTCATTGTGTGTGTGCGTGCACAGAAGTTGAAGGAGGGATCAAGAAGTCACAGCGCACACAGTCGTGTTCACTGTCGCTCTGAGTCTCGCCATCATTTCTGTCTCCCTCCTTAAAGACTCGCACAGACACACACGTTGTGGAGTCAGTGGAGTGTCAGTCTGAATAAGACTCTGTTCGGAAGGAAGAAGAAAGAGAAAAGATACAAAAGAAAAATCTGGAAGCTTTTCTGTTTGGTTTTTTTTTTTAAACTTTGAACTCAAGGACTTTGTCTTTTCAGCGCAGGTGGATACAAACTCTCGGGTCAAACAGAGAAGGACTTTTTTATGTATTATTAATTCACTGTTGGACTTTTGGACTTGGCCCGGGTGAGAGCGCAGCACTAAGAGGTTTGTTTGAGCAGTAATCTCTCAGTCATAAATTTCCCACAGCCTCCATTGTTCCCAGTTTTTACATTTTCCTCTCAACCGATGCATTTTATTTACATTTGCCTGAGTTTTGAACAAGATGAAGGGATCTTTGCATTGTGTGCATTTTATATCTACATATAACTTTTTTATATTTCACCACGTTGTTGCAGGAGTTCATGCTGAAGACTGAGCTATGGCCAGATGTTCTACTTAATTTATTGTCTCTCGAATCCTGTTTTCAGTTTCTCACATCAAAGCAGTGACAGGAAAGATTGAAAAGGACTGACAGTGGTTACGTCAGCACAGTTGAGTTTGCTGTCGGCCGTTGTTGTTGTACACAGAACATTACAGCTGCAGATCCCCTGTGCTTGTTTGCTTTTTGGAAGAAACAGATGCAGTTTCTTGTGTTTTGCTGTGAATGGCAGGACCCTGAGCTTGACCCCACCCAAACCTATCATTACACCCCTAACTGATGATGTCATGACGGCTCAGACCCACACCCAGCAGCTGTATGTTCACCCAGCGAGGCTTTGAACTGCAGAGAAGCGTCTCCTCTTCTTTACCTCCTCACGCAGCCATTTGAAACCAATGGAAGTGTGGATGACTCAGTTCTATTTTCTGTCTCTATGGGCTGTAATTTGTGTCCCCCGGTTTGTTGTCGCCTTGTGGCCTTTTGATTTCATTTCATTTGATGAGGAGCAAAAAAAGAAAACAAAAAAAGAAAACACTCTTCCCGGCTCATATTCCATGTTCCTGGCTTGAAGAATAGAAGCTGGTCTGTTTGTTTCTTTCTGGTTTCTCTGACCCCTCCTGGTCGGTGATTTATGTGACACTTTATGGCATGAACTCACACACACACACACACACACACACACACACACACACACACACCTGTGGCCAGCTCAGGCTCACAGCGATGTGCGAAAGGTGCCTTTCCCATGTGTTTCCAGGCTGTGTTTTTCAACTTGGACGGGTCATTCTCTCGCCTCGAGGAGAAATTCCTTTTCGCAGTTGTAAATCATCAGAGCTCAAACTGTCATTTTTCTGTGCGCGGCGGCGGCGGCGGCGGTGGTGGCGGCACAGTTATCTGCCCACTGAGACAATCACGGAGACATCTGATGGCACATAGTGCCCTTTGTTCTCTCCCCCGTCTTTATTGGATATTCTCTTTGTTTGTTTGTCGGCCTGTTTATCCGACTGTTCTTTCAAAATTCCTGCATAAAATTACAGGTTTGAATTTTGAAGAGTAAACAACACAGGAATATTTTCAGGTCCCACCCTGTATACCTCTGTCTCCTCCTGATGTTATTCCTCCATCACTCTCTGTCATGTCCCAACTGGTTCCTATAGCATGTCTAAAATATATAGACCGATAATTTAAACTCTTTCTCTATACGTGGGTGAGATGGAGCAGAGATATGTTTGTTTATGTGATCCAGTTATCTTTCCTCAAAGGTGACATTTAAAGGGTTATGCCTCCCAAATTTAAAAAAGAGCAAAGCACGCCGCCATGGTGGTGCTTTTGGATTTATTTTCAGATATCTGTCTGAGATTTCTGCCAAGTATGTAATGCGAAAAATGTTAGAATATCACATCCAGCATTTATTCCCAGATCGGTCTGAGACTGATTACTGACACTGGTGTTGTGTGCGGCTGGATCGCGTGAAACCGTTGATTATAGATTTATATTCAGGCTGCCTCTCTGTGTTCCACCAGTCTCGGGTTTGTTTTGCAGCGAGGGTAAAGGGAGTGTCTGGGCCTGTTCGCTTTCTCCCTGCTTTGGCCAAAACAAAATACAGGTGGTTCGAGTTACACGTCGGATGTCGCCACAGGTTCAAATCAGCTGTGGATGCGAGCTGGTCTGTACTTGCGCGTGTGTGTATTGAATGTGTTTGCTTGTTGTCTCTGAAGGGAGGAGATGGGGAGATGGACGCTGCATCTCTCAGTGGGACTTGTGCTTCTGGCCGTCCTGTTGACACACTCTTATGTTGAAGGTAAGGAAGTAAATGATGTAGTGCTTCACACAACAGCGCTACATTCACATGTACAGTGCATGCTCGCTTTATTCTCCAAAATCTGTCAAATCTGTTTTTTTTATTATTATTATTTTTCTTCTGCTGTTTCACGTGTTCCATGGTGACGTTGTTGGTTGCTCCTCAGGGAACCACTGCTACGCTGCCAAGGCTAAGACCTGCTCGCAGTGCCTGCAGGCTGGGAAAGGCTGCGCCTACTGCTCCGATGAGGTGAGAGCAGAAACAGAACAGCTGGAAACAGTGAGACAATCCAACGTACTAATCCAATTCCCTGTCTGCACAGAACTATACTGGCCCTCGCTGTGACCTGCACAAGAAAATAGTCTCCCAGGGCTGCAGTGCTGCGGCTGTGATCACTGCTCAGAGCAGTTTGACGATTGAGAAGGTACGAGGCCGTCACCCTTTAGGCCTTTTGTTTTGATTTTTTTTAAATCATGAATCATGACTTTCCTTTTTTTCCCTCTCCTCCTGCTCAGGCAGACGCGGTCAACATGAAGCTCCAGCATTCTCAGGTGTCCCCGCAGATGGTGAGCATGAGCTTTCTTCCTGGGGAGGAGAAGCTCATCGATGTGGAGGTGTTCGCTCCAACCAAAGGTCCCCTGGATCTTTATATTCTCATGGACTTCTCCAACTCCATGGCTGATGATTTGGACAACCTGAAGAGGATGGGCGAGGAGCTGGGTGAGCAGCTTGGGAACAGCACCAGATCTGTGATTTGTTGTCAGTGCAACACTGATGGAATGTCCTTCCCATAGCTGTCTTGGTTCGGAAGCTGTCGGACGACTTCACCATTGGCTTCGGGAAGTTTGTGGACAAAGTGATTGAGCCTCAGACTGACATGAGACCTTTCAAGTAAGAGAGAAAATGTGACATGGACACACACTAAGGAAAGACGCATACATCAGAGGTGTAAAACTGAAATATCTATTTCTCCGTCCTTAGACTTGCAAAGCCGTGGCCCGACAGTGTCCCTCCGTTCTCTTTCCAAAACGCCATCAAGCTGACCAGCAGCGTGGAGGACTTCACCAGTAAACTGCAGAATGAGAAAATATCTGGCAACTTGGATGCTCCTGAGGGAGGGTTTGATGCCATCATGCAGGCTGCAGTGTGCAGGGTGAGTGGACAGTTGTTTAGCTTCTGCAGCCTCATTGCTTTCATAGCATCATCAGCGTGGAGTTATAACTGTTAGCACTGTTATTTCCATTGTTCCCAGACGTAAAAAAAAAAAAGTTGTGTTTCTAACGAATGAAGGGGCAACAGGAAGTTGGCCGTGATGACAGTTGTTGCATCTGGTAACCACTGTGCTTCCTGCTCCTGCTTTAGGATCAGATCGGTTGGCGTAATCACAGCACGCATCTCCTGGTTTTCTCCACTGAGTCGGCGTTTCACTACGAGGCCGATGGTGCCAACGTGTTGTCCGGCATCCTGCAGCGCAACGACGAGGCCTGCCACCTGGACGCCAAGGACAAATACACCATGGATATTCATCAGGATTACCCATCAATACCTACACTGGTCCGAGTGCTGGGCAAAAACAACATCATCCCCATCTTTGCGGTCACCAGCCACTCCTACAGTTACTACAGCGTTGGTTCTGTTTTTTCATTCATGTTACATTTCTAAAATGTGATGTTGAGTTCAAGGTAAAGGTTTAGGTCAAGGGTTAATGTTTTATTTGTGTGTGTGTGTGTGTGTGTAGAAACTTCAAGAGTATTTCCCTATTGCTGAGGTCGGTCTGCTGCAAGAGGATTCATCCAATATCCTGCAGGTCATGGAGAGCGCCTTCGAGGTAAGACGTCACCTCACGCCGTCTTTTCTTTGTGTGTCTTTTGTCTCTGATCAGACGTGCGTTTGCTGATGCCCTCCCGTGTCCTTTCAGAATATCCGCTCAAAGATGAGCATTCAAACCGAGGACACACCCAGGGCTTTTGAAGCTCAGTTCTTGTCCGCCAGTGGAAAAGTTGAACACGGTGCCTTTGATTTCAAGCCTGGCGCAATCGTAAGAGATGAATTAATCACTCAAACAAACGTTCATGGATTTAGAGGATGCACTAAAATTGTGTGCGTGCGTATGTGTGTTTTCTCCAGGGCAAGTTCAAGATGCGTCTCAAAGCCCAGAATGTGGTTGACGAGAATCCAGTGTGTCTGATGGATTCAGATGAAAGGGAAGGGACGATGAAGGTCAAGCCTGCGACCTTTAACACTGCTGTCAGCGTGAAGGCCTCAGTTTTGTGTCCGACCTGCGAATGCGACAAGGTAGATACACACACAGGTCAACACTGAATTACAGACACTGTAGCTGTGAGAGACGAAACCCAGCGTCTCTCTTCTCTGTCCTCCAGACTCCCATCCGTAGATCGCCCAGATGCCACTACAACGGAGACCTGGTTTGCGGGAAGTGTCGCTGTTTTGACGGCTGGTGAGACTTTTATCGATTGTTCCCATAAGGAATAAAAGAAAGCTCTTTTGACCTGTGTTGTGTTACCTCTGCGGTGCGAGCGCCTGCTTAAATCTCTGGTCTCAGTAACGTCTTTGTTCCCCGGCTTTGTCCTTGTGTCTCCTTCAGGCTGGGCGCGCAGTGTAACTGCACAGCAGGTGCTTCCAAACTGGACACCAGCCAGTGCATAGGCCCAGGCATGACAGAGCCGTGCTCGGGCCGTGGAGAATGCACAGAGTGTGGAGAATGCGTGTGCTACAACTCGGAGCAGTTTGAAGGACCCTACTGTCAGTACGACAAGACGCAGTGTCAGAGATTCGGAGGCTTCCTCTGCAATGGTGCGGCAATGTGTGGTTGAGGAATTGGTGAATGAGGGTGGACGAGTGTGTCTCATAGCATCATTGTCCTACTGACCACAAGGCAACGGCAGTGAAATCCTATTCTTTCCTCCCATCAGCCCGTGGCTCTTGCTCAATGGGTCGGTGTGCATGCACAGAAGGTTGGGAAGGAGACGCCTGCGAGTGTCCGAAGAGCAACCAGGCCTGTCTGGACAACAACGGGGTGAGCGGAGCCAGCAGCCATTGTTGTGAATAAGTTATGGCTTGTGTCCCTATGTGTCAGTGTATCTCACACCTGATGTGTCTTCACCTGTGCCAGGGAATCTGCAACGGCCAAGGTAAATGTGTGTGCGGCCGCTGTGAGTGTCAGAACCTGGAGATTGAAACAACTTCAACCTGTGAGCCAAACTTCGAGGTACGTGAACGTCTTTGTACTTACATGCACACGTTACGGTTTTAACCTTCTGTTAACCTGTCACTTTTGCCTTGTTGATGTGCGTCCTCGTGCGTTTTTCCCCATCCAGTCCCAGCTGGGCACGTGTGAGGCCACAAGAAGCTGTGTCCAGTGTCGAGCCTGGAAGACGGGGAAGAATAAGGACTGCGACAAGTGCCCCTTTAAAATTGTCATGGTGGATGAACTCAAAGAACGTAAGCGCTCCTTAAAGGACTGACATATATATATATATATATGTGCGTGTGTGTGTGTGCGTGCGTGTGTGACGGTGAGCACATTATAATCTTGCATGTTGTGTGTTTTCAGCGGACACGGTGCTTGACTCATGCAGTTTCCGTGATGAGGACGATGACTGTACGTACCACTACACTGCTGAAAACCCTAAAGACCCAAAGGAAGGAATCCTGGAGCTCCAGGTGCTCAAAAAGAAAGGTGAGCTGCAGGTTGAGAATAAAGAACTCTTTCGGAGAATTAGACAACTTCATTATGTCAGTCATCAACAAATCCTACTTATACAATATCCCACGTGATCTACTATTTGTCCGATGACCCCTCAGATTGCCCCCCTGCGAGCCTCCTGTGGTTGATCCCTCTCCTCCTGTTCCTGTTGTTGTTGCTGGCGCTTCTCCTGCTCTGCTGCTTGAAATACTGCGCCTGCTGTAAAAGCTGCTTCCAGGTAGAAACTGATTTCTCACCTTTGGACCCATCGATGGAAACGTGAAACAATAACCTGTCGTAACCTCATCTTTTTTGTTTTATTCTTGCAACAGCGCTGTCTGGCCCTGCTGCCCTGCTGCGGGAGAGGTAAGACATGTGCCACATCACACACACACACACACACACACACACACACACACACAACTGTAAATCTTTCATGCTCCCACAGGCGACTGCACTAAATAACGACCGCCTCATGTTGTATTCTGTGCAGGTCGCATGGTTGGCTTCAAGGAGGACCAGTATTTGTTCTCGCAGTCTCAGCTCCAGTCAGACCATCTGGACACACCGATGGTGAGGACCGGCCCACTCAAAGGCACTGATGTGGTTCGCTGGAGGGTGACAGACAATGTGCACCGAGGACCCACACACCCCCAGGCGCTGATAAAGCCTCATCCTAAAGAGATCAGTGAGTGTTGGGTCATTTTACATGCAAACGTTAAACTGAACACTTGTCGTGGTGTAGGGGAGGGGAGTAAAGCTTTCTTTGATTTTCTTTTTTTTCCCCCCTCATGTATTCATGTTTTCTCTTTCATCATCTCTAGTCCCATTCCCCATCTCTCTGCGGCTGAACCGGTTGTTCTCTGAGAACCTGTCTCACCCTGAATCCAGGGACGCCGAGCAGCTCCGCAAGGAAGTGGTCGACAACGTGAGCGTGTTTTTGTTTGTTTGTTGGCGAGATTGTGTGTGTGTGTGTGTGTGTTTCACTGAATATTGTATTAAATACTGTATTTTTTTTTCTTTTTTTCCCTACATCCAGCTCAATGAGGTGTATAAACAGATTCCTGGAGCCCAGAAGGTGCAAAAACCCAATTTCAGGTGAGATGCATTCAAGTCCAGTTCAGTGTGCCCTGTTTTTTTCCTTGTGTGCAGAAGTTGTTATTTTATGACACTGCTTCAACTCATATTCCCATAATTACAACAAAAATGAAAATGTCTTATTGTCTCATGAATCAATACCTGTGTTTACAGGCTACAGAGAAACGCTGGGAAAAGGTAACAATGTGATTCATACAATACAAAACTCACACCGTGAACCACACTGGTCATGCATGTCTAATTTCTCTGCTGCCCCCCGGTGCTCTTCAGGCAGGACTACACCATCATGGACACCGTGTTGTCTGCTCCTCGCAGCAGCTATCCTGATATCGTCAAAGTCACCGAGAAAAATGTCCAGTCTGGAAACCTCCATGACCTCAAAGTGGTTCCAGGATACTACACAGTGGCCACTGACAGAGGTGCATCAACTGTTCTGATCTGCTCTTCACTTCATAGCAGAGTTAAGATAATCCTGCTCTGACCTCCAGACCTCCACTTCCCCCTTAACCAGTCTTGTATGTGCTCATCATCTGCAGAGGCTGCTGGAGCCATAGAGTTCCAGGAAGGTGTGGATACGGTGGATGTTCATGTGCCGCTCTTTGTCAAGGACGAAGACGATGACAAGAAGCAGTTGCAGGTAGAAGCAGTCAATGTGCCGCTGGGCATCGCCGAGATCGGAAAACGCTTGGTCAACATCACCATCATCAAAGAGAATGGTGAGAGATCTCCTTTATGTGTGAGGAATGTGGAAGCAATAAAATCTCAGTCATGAGTTACACTTTGGTTTGGTTTGTTGTCTTCTTCCCAGCCACAAGCGTGTTCACATTCCTCCAGCCGGCGTACACTTACAGCCGGCAGGACGGCGTGGCCAACATTCCAATCAGCAGAGAGATCTTCGAGGATGGACGCACGCAGGTCACGTACCGCACACGGGACCTGACTGCTAAGGAGAAAAAGGTGAGCCTAGGGCCATGTTCTAATGCACTGCACTAAAGTTCATACTTTCCCCTAGAGACTTTTTGTTTTGCTTCTTTATTCACATAATTAGAGTGCTCCACCCTGATTCTGCTCTGACTCACTGCTCTATGTATTGTAGGACTATATTACTGTGGAGGGAGACCTGACCTATGCTCCTGGTGAGACCCAGAAGATAGTTCCTGTTCGTCTGCTGGAGCTGTCTGAGAAAGATGGCCTCTTGGAAGAAAAACAGGTCAAGCAGTTTGTTATGGACCTCAGTAACCCACGGCAAGGTGCCAAGCTTGGGCGCTACCCAAGAACCACAATCACCATAGCAGACCAACCAGGTGAGAGGAAGCAAGGCGCTTTACATCAATGTTAAGCTCTCAGTTCCCAAAGTGCTGATCGCTAAGATTTTTCTACTCCTCCTTGCCAATGTCTTTTTATTTAATCCAGAACCAAGTGTGGTGATGTTCAAAAAGGGCACACAGAGCTTTTCCACATCCGACCCAACTTACACCATCCCTGTGGTCCGCACACGAAACCAGGACAGCCCTGCCACGGTGAAATGGCGCACCAAGAAGGCCCAGCGCTTTGAGCTCTCCGGGCCTCTGAAGTTCAGTCCTGGGGAGACTGAGAAGAACATCGTGATTGATCCAAAAACCCTTCCAGGCCCAGTCCAGCCGGAGACCTTCCAACTGGAGCTGTTTGATCCCAGTGGTAACGCTTCTATCGGAGAGAGGAAGACGACCATCGTCAATGTCACAGAAGGAGGTAGGAGACGGGGAGAACAAGATTAAAATGAAACTTGTCTGTGGTGGTGTGATGTCTCAGATATCAGGTAATGACAGAAAGGAGAAGTTCTTCATCTGCAGAATGTCCTCCAACTTATTCTTATCCTGCAGTTCCCAGATCGCCTGGGTTAAGCCAGATGCAGCAGATGGGCTACAACCCTAAAGCCACCTCGCCCGGTGGTCTCCTGCTCTCTCCAGGAAACCCTAAAGCCAAAGCAACTGGACCCAGAAGCATTCGCCTCAACTGGGACCCACCACCTGGTAACCCTCTGGGGTACAAGGTACATGAAACCAATACAGTCTGAAATACTTCTTCTAATTATTTCCTGTCATCTACATGAGGCTTTGTAGTTTTCAAATGCTGTATCTTTGCTGTACATTGTAGGTGAAGTACTGGATCTATGGGGACCCAGAGAAAGACGCCGAGGTCTTAGATGTGAAGACGCCTCAGGCTGAGTTGACCAACCTGTACCCCTACTGTGACTACGAGATGAGAGTGTGCGCCTATAACGCAAAGGGAGATGGACACGACACGGACAAGATTCCCTGTCAAACACTGGAAGATGGTAATCAACATTATATATTTGTGTTTTGTTTTTGTATTTTTGGTTAATCTTTCTGGCAATTTAAACACCTGGACTTGGTTTCGCCAGTTATTCTATGCTCCATCACTGAGTTTGTAGAATGTGTTTCTGTCGAAACATCTGTGAAACATCTGTTGTAGCATAACTGTGTGTTTTAGAGTCAGCACAGTCTTCTTCCTCGTTGGTTCAGGTTTTCCCTCAACGTTATCTACAGGCAGAAACCAGTCACACAAACTGCTGCTTTCTGACATATTATAAAAAACCCTGGTGTTTATAAATTATTAAAATAAAATGTTCTCCTCTAGTGCCTGGTGAACCTGGACGTTTGGCCTTCAACGTCATCAGTCCGACTGTCACTCAGGTCAGCTGGGCGGAGCCTGCAGAGACAAATGGCAACATCACAGCTTATGAGGTCATCTACACGCCCATCAGTGATGAAATGAGTAAGCAACTAAGTCCCTGAAAGAAGAAAACTGTTGTATTGTTGAATTTCCATCGGGTTCTAAAGCGTTGTTCCTCACAGAGCCAGTGGGAGCCGCCAAAAAGGTCAACATCGACAACCCCAAGAAACGAATGCTGTTGATCGAGAATCTCCAGAATGGCCAAACTTACCAGTACAAGGTCCGAGCCAAGAACAGCGTGGGCTGGGGCCCCTACAAGGACGCTACCATCAACCTGGCATCACAGCCTGCCAGACCTCTGTCCAGTAAGTCCAGGATGAACACAACTCTGGAGCAACAAGCAATGATCCATGTTTTCTATGAGAGGAGATCGATTTCTGTCTTTTCTGTCCCCCAGTTCCCATAATTCCTGACATCCCTATTGTGGATGCAGAGGCGGGTGATGAGTATGACAGCTACCTGATGTACAGCAATGAGGTGTTGAAGTCCCCCAGTAGCTCCAAGTCACCCAGCGTCTCTGGTGATGGTGGGTACACATAGCAAAAGCTGCCAGCTATGCACTTAACGACTGACAGTGTGAACTCATTGTGCTTGTGTGTTCTTCGGATGCACTTGTTTGGCCCTGTCAAAATGCATGACCTGTATGAGCCAGGTTTCCACTGCGAGCTATGGCTATCATGTGGATCTAGTTATTTTACTCCAAACCTTCAGTCATCCCTGGTATCTTGTTGTTGCATCGTTCCATTCTACACAATATGTGCTGTGGTGTCATTGCCATGTCGGGAGGCGGGGGAGGCGGGGGAGGCGGACAGCACTGTGAACTATAGAAAGATCATGCAGCATACCCTGAAAACATGAAGCTGCAGAGGCCTCCTCGTCTTCTCTCCTGCCTTTTGCCTGCCTCTTTTTATCGCTTCCATCTGGCAGGCGTTTTCCTGCAGGCAACGCCCCGCAAGGCAGCAGCGACTTCTGCTTCCAGTGCATCCATACATATCTGCTATAGCAGTGTTTTACGATGACAGACCACAAGGCCGCCCCGCGTTAGCTCTGCTGTCACACCTCTGCTCCCTGCAGCCATGTCTGTGCTATTTGTTTTGGCTGATAGATGATGCTGATGTTGCTGCTCTCCATCGGGACAATCTGAATTTCTTTATTTGTTATGGTCTCTTATGCAATCCCATTTCCCATGAATGTTTCACAGCTTTTTTTTTAAAGTGATGTATAGTAAAAAAAAAAAAAAAAAGGTTGATACTTCTTCGCCTGCTTGCTTCTACCCTATGACCCCGAATACAAGGCTGGAATTTTGTCAAGTTGGTGGGGTCCAAACTGGATCTCCGTAAGGTGTCGTGGAAAAAACATGTGGACGTCATCTCCAGTCGCCACAGCACAGACACAGAGACGAGTACAGATGAGACCCCCTACCCCAGCTACGCCCAAACACCCCTGCCAGGTGAAGACCACTCCATCAGACCCATAGATAGACAGACAGACAGGCTGGCAGCTAGCATGCCAGCTATCATGCACGGCCAATCATCTGCCTGGCAACGCAACCAACGTTTCTCTCTCTCTTGACCCATTTAGAAATATTATCATATCTAATCCTTCCGTTTCGGGCTTGCGTCCTTGTCCCCCTGGCCTCCAGGTGGCACTATCCTCCCACCACCTGCCCAGAGTGGAGCACTGACATCAACTGCCCCACCTCCAGTTGATGATCAGGGGCAAGCTTTTCCAGGTTGCCTATCTCTGTCTCTCCTCTCTCCGTCCCGCTGAGGAGGTCGTGGTCTGTTGGCTTAGTGACTTTAGCGGCTGTAGGGAAACAATGGATTGTTAAACACAGTTTCATCTCCACAGGGCCGTTGGGGTAATGACACCTTGAACCGCAGCTGCCTTCCGTATCAGGCTCAGTCTGTTGACGATTCTGTTCCCACTGTGGTGTTTGACAGATTTCACCATGAACGGGAAGTGGGACCAGAGCTTCCTCTTCCCAGGGGGATCAGTGACGCGCAACTTGTCGACGTCGTCCTCTCCTATGTCGACCCTGAGCTCAAACTACAGAGGAGCGGGCAGCTCCTTCACCACGGACACAACCACCTACATGTCCGGACCAGGTATGATGGATGTCGGGTGCATCGAGAGAGAGAGAGAGCATGGGCAGAAAACCAAGATGTTTTTGTCTCATTATCTGTTATTGTTGTTGTTGTGATTGGAGGAATGCCCCGTGGGATGGGAGGCGGAGTACATGCAATGGACATCATGATGAGGAAGCGCTCTGACACCAGGGGTTACCCTGAAGATACCTTCCAGGACTCGATTGCCATCGGAGATGTGTTGAGCAAGAGTAAGTTTTAGGCCTCGGAAATGTATTGCAGAGTAAATATGAATATAGCAAGTGGCTTTTACGTTGGAGACGAGATGTTTGAGATGCATGAGGTGGACAGCTGGGACGTCTGTAAGCAGGGTTGGGGCCGTTGGCTGCACAGCAGGCTTATCCACACAGACTTTGCAGGAGCTATGCTGACTATCACCTTCTCTCCCTCTCTCCCTTTGTCTCATCTTCTCCTTTTTTTTATTTTATCTATTTTCCTCTGGTCCTTCTACCCTCTCCTACTGTGGTACCTCCATCCTTTTCTTTGCCTCTCTTCTTTTTCACCCTGACCTCCTCCTCCTCGCTCAACGCGCCATCAGGTGGGTTCAGCTACACTGGGATGCAGAGCAGCTCTCAGAGCCAGTTCAGCTACAACCCGTCTCAGGGTTCAAGGGGCAGGACCTCGTCTTCAGACGTCAACGAAGCCTTGTATAATCTGGACAGGGTGCTCCAGGGTAAGTCTGAGGCATACGAGCATGAAGGCTGGGTGTGACGTGTCATCTTCCTCTCTGCTTCCCTCTATAGTTTGTCTCCCTCTAGGATTGAATGGTTTCTGCTGTTTGATGCCATATTTATATTTAGAGATAAAATATAAACGCGTATCAACTACAATTTATCCTTTCTGTCCTTTGACCTCTCAGACTCTGAGTCTACACAGACATCATGTTCTCGGTGCTTATATCCAGCTGTATTCTTATTTCCTCTCTCTGCCACCCATCAGATGCTCGACTCTCTCCTGGGGTCCCCGGCGTCCCCGTCAGACTCGTGTTCTCCGCTCTGGGCCCCACTGCCCTCAAAGTCAGCTGGCAGGAGCCCCACTGTGAGAAGGACATCCTGGGCTACTCTGTCCTCTACCAGCCGCTGAATGGCGGTGAGTTAACCTTTTCCTGACCTGTTCTTGTTGTGTCCGTTTGTCAAGTCAGTTTTCCTCTGTATCCAGCAGCATTGTTCCAGATGTTTAGGCTTTGTTGTTAATACCGCTCAACCTGTGTCCTACCCTACAGGTGATGTGAAGCGCATCAATGTGACCAACCCAGCAGAGAGCGCTGTGATCGTCCAGGACCTCCTGCCGAACCACTCCTACATATTCAAGGTGAAGGCTCAGAGCCAGGAGGGCTGGGGTCCAGAAAGAGAGGGCGTCATCACCATCGAGTCTGCTGTGGACCCCAAGAGACCGCTCAGTCCTCTACCAGGTACGGCTGCCGTTCAGCTTCTCAGATGATCCCACAGAAACCGCGTCCGTGTCCTGATGCAGTCGTCTTCTTTCACAGCAGGCTCGCGATTTACTCTGAGTACCCCGAGTGCTCCAGGGCCCCTGGTCTTCACTGCCCTGAGCCCCGATTCCCTGCAACTCAGCTGGGAGAAACCTCGCAAGCCCAACGGCGACATCCTGGGTTATGTGGTCACCTGCGAACAGCTGCATGGTGGAGGTGAGAATCTCTGTTCTTCTTTGTCGTTCCGTCATGTTGATGTAAGCTTCCACTTCCACGTCTCTACCTTTTTTGTGTTTTTTTTTTCTTTCTCATCTCTGTTTCCTGTGGTTTCCAGGTGACGTACGTTCCTTCCAGGTGAACGGCGACAGCGCCGAGACCAGCCTCACTGTCCCGGACCTGACCAAGAACGTTCCCTACAAGTTCAAGGTTCAGGCTCGAACCACACAGGGCTTTGGCCCGGAGAGGGAGGGCATCATCACCATCGAGTCTCAGGATGGGGGTAAACTTAAAGGAGATCAAACCCTGAGATAGTAACAACATTAGCTTTTATCTGCAAACCGTTTACATGCATTTCCTGTCCTTCCATGACATCTACAGGCGAATTGTCACAATACAACAGCCAATCAATGACAAGGAGGGAAGTTTTCCGTATGCCAACAGAAGTCAGCACAAGAACCAACATCTCACACACCATGGTCAATGACCCCTTCTTCTCAGGTACGAGGAATGCACGATGTGCAATGACAATAAAGACTCTTCATCTTAATATATGCACGCAAAGTAATATGTCTGGCCGTCCTCTGGAAAACAGATGGGATGATGATGTCCACGCAGCACACGGAGACCAGCGGCGTGGTGACTCGTCAGATCACCAAGGAAGTGGTTCAGAGGGGAGTCGTGGGAGGAACGACTGTCACAAAGAAGCTGTTCTATGAGTCATAAGATGAGTATTTAACCACACGCAAGTAAAGATCCAAAGGTCCAACGTGATGCAGAGTCCTACCTGAGATGCTCTCTCGCAGGCAGTGTACATTTTAATATGTGAGGATGTGAGGTTCTGCAGCCCCCACCCCCCAAAAAAACACCCATCATGCAATAGTGTAAATAAATAAAAGGGCAGGAGGTATTTTCATGTCTGTTACGTTCTGAGGCCTCCGTCCACCACAGACGAGCGTCTTTTCTGTGACTTCACCTTTCGTTTCTGAATTTCTCGTTTTGTGTTTGACTCCCTCTGTTGGTTCAGATCTGACACCACATACAGGGGTTTGAAACGGGTCAGAACTCCAAAGTGACCTCTTCCCCCTCTCGTCCCCTGTTCTCCTCCTCCTCTGTGATGTGTTCCGACTCTTCAGGTTTTAAACTCACCAAATTCCAGAACAGGTTTTGAGCATTGGCTCATTGTTTGTTTCAGATGCTTTAAAAACGTTGTTTTTATCCATGTGGTTCTGTCCCGACTGACTGACGTGGAGTGTTTGTTCATAGATTTGTGTTGCATTAGTGTGATAAAGTGTGATAAAACTTTCTCAAACCATATTTAATACTTTTTTTTTTTTACTTAAAGCCGACTGACATTGAATTTAAAGCCAAATATAGAAAGATTCCACAGGTTTGTGCTTGTGTTGCCGATTTCTACAAACGGTTCACGCATACTTTACGTTGGGGAGCATGATTACGATCGCAAAGCTCGATTAGATGTAACATAGTTTTGCATTTCAGATGTTTTGTACTCAACTCTACACTGCTTCCAGCTGACGTGCTCCTTTTCTCTGCGAGGCCTCTGTAGTTTGCATTGTGACGAGTTTAGACTGATACAGTATGTAAAGACAGAAAGATTGTATTTGCAGTGAATGCATGTCCTGCTGTGTTTTGTGAAACGTATGTTGTGGGGACGTTTATCAGAGGAAATAAAGATGAGTCGATCAACTTCTCACCAGAATCAGACTCAGTAAGACTTCCTTCAAAGATCTGACAGTAAAATATTTCTGTTACATCTGAATTTATTTCTATCTAATGATGCGCGGAAGACACAGAAGAAGCATTTACAGTCAATTTATTCAGAGTTTTTGGGAGAAACCAAAAGAAAAACATATTTCATGTGTCCAGTACAAACAAACGCTGCAAAAACAAGCTCATGCCTGGCGATTGTTTCTTTGCGCCTTGAAAGTGTCAACATGCGACATGAGGCCAGTTTGAACCTGTCATAATTACTGCAGTGTTGACACAAATAAACCGTGAAATTCCGTTTTTTTGTTTTCTCTTTTAAATCGAAATGAAAACTTCTTGCACAATGAGAGAGAAAAAAAAAGTACATTGGGGTAAAAACGAGGCTGTTTGTGAGGTTCTCTCTGGATCAGGTCCAGAGGCAGGGCCCGGGGCAGAGACACGGCTGTCTGACGTCTGCCGCCCTGATCCGCAGCTCTCTGACCATCTCCACCGTCCCAAACAGCGGGTACAGTTCCTCTGTGAACGTCTCGTTGAAGGTGTACAGGTGAGAGCGCTTCTCCACGTCGTAGAAGGACAGCTGGCCGTGCTCGTAGTCCAGGTACACCCCAACCTTCCTGGGCACCAGGCTCTGTGGCAGAGGGGTGGCCGGCACCGTCAGAGCCTTCAGATCCGTGCCTCTCTCCAGACGCAGGCTCAGGTAGCCTGAGGCTGTGTTCAGCGAGCGGAAGCCCCGCCTCACGGCCGACGCCTTCGCCACTCCCAGCCGCCAGTCCCGCTCGCCCACCTCCACCTCCCAGTAGTGACGACCCGAGGAGTAGCCCTCCTGCCCTGTGGCACACCGCCAGCCGTCAAAGCGCCGCTGGCACCGCGGTGCGTCCTGGCGCTCCAGGCTGCACCTCATGCATTTTCCATCAGCGGAGACGAGGAGGTCCGGGTTGGCTGATTCTGAGTCCAGCGTGACGTCCTCTGTTGCAGGGTCACAGAGCAGGACGGGGGAAAGGTTACAAAGGGTCAAGTCAAACAGAAAAGAGGTGACTTCTCAGGGTTTTCTCACCTGCTGCGTCGCAAATCCAATTCCACACTGTCAAGACACAGAAGAAACAATGTATCACAGTGATCGCGGCACGCGGATTCATGTCTGTGTGTATCAGTGACGTTCACTCACCACTGTGTGGGATGTAGCGCACCGCGTCTGAAAGAAAGAAAGAAAGAAAGAAAGAGTCACTCGTTGGTTTCATTCATCACCCAAATCCCTCTGTCACGATCAGTCTAATCAATACTGATTAGAGAGGCTGATTAATGATGAATGATGAGTGATTAGTGATTAGTGATTAGTGATTAGTGATGATGAACACATTGTGTTGTGGGTGACTTCAGTGTGTTGAAGAGCAGCTGATTTGTTGTCTCTTTATCTTCAGACACTTTCATAAGGTAACGAGAGACAAGGCGAGTTATCTGTGACTGAACATCTCACCCAGCTTCTGGCTCCTCTGCTTCTCCACCAGCCACTGCTTCGTCACATCCTCCTACACACACACACACACACACACACACGCACGAAGACGGATAAACATGACACTTTATTCTGGAAAAAAATAACAACGACACATATACATCATATACTGAGACCGACATCCAGACCTTCACGGGGCTGTCAGCGTTCAGCACGGCCAGCAGGACGAGCTCCATCGCGGGGAGCAGGTTGTGGAGACGGCCCCTCTTCCACTGGAGCTCCAGGTCGTCCAGCATCATGAGCACGGGCTCGCCGGGCCAGACGGCGGTCTGGAGGGGAGACGATGGCGTTATTTATCACTGTCCCACTTTTACACATCAGAGCCATCAGTTTGATGAGATCAGTGTCAGGGAGAGTGTTGACACTAATCATCTTTATCAGAGGGAGGGAACTGGGTCAGACGTTAATCACCGACCAGATCCCAGTCA
>JAFBJQ010041268.1:80000-140000 GCA_016785345.1 Trinectes maculatus
TGTCCAAGCTCCCGCTGTCCGTCTGTCTGTCTGTCTGTCTGTCGGTCTGTCTGTCTGTCTGTCCCTCAGGTATCTCAGTGGGCGTGTCTTTGTCCTCGAGCTGTTACCAGGTAGCCAGGCACATGTGGACACGTTCGTCCATCCCGGTGACGTTCTTGATGAAATCAATGGGACGTCGCTGAGGAATTCAAAGTGTGGACAGGTAGAGACATTCTCAAACAGGCTGAGCTACATTATAACAGCAGCTAAATGGAATTCAGCCATTGTTTATTTTCCAACTATTTACACCAGTGTGTCGTGTCACATGTAAACAAGGCTCAGTTTGCTTAAAGCCCATGTGACCAAAGTGTCCGCGTGCGTGCTCGCCGAACCGTTTCCTGATTCCTCTGACAGATTTGTGTGATCACCTCATTATTGTCAGTCGCACAACAAAAAGTTTCCCAAACAACACAGATTCTCAGTCCATTAGAGCACTGCTCCTCTTCTGTGTGTCCTGCCCTGTTAATGACACACTGGCCAGTCACGCCCTTGACAAACCACAGGGTTGTTGACATAACCGTCACTGTGTGCGAGGTGTGTGCGTGTGTGTGTACATTTCCTCTGTGCTCTCAGGCAGGTGTGGTGCTGTCGCGGCTGAGAGGCTGCCCTCTCTCCATCCGTGTCCTGCGATGGAGGGCCCATGATGGGACAGTGTACCGACCTCTTGTCAAGCTCCTGCGGGCGCTGAGGGTGGAGAACCCCATGCTGCAGCTCGATCCTGCTCCTTCGCCACAATCAGGCCCCCGGGAGCAGAGGCCGTCGACGTCGACGTGTCTCAAAGAGGGAAGGCAAGTTGCTTTCCAAACACTTATGGATAAACAACATATATATCAAGCATTAAGACACCGACCCTCCTCTCCTCCACAGGATTGTACATATTGTGCAGTTCCTGGGAAAAGCAAACATCGGAAAGGTAAATAAGCCCTTGCGTGTTGGATTTAACACACGTTAACTGTTGTGTTTACACGCCTCTTCCATTGAACTGGTCACACTCTTTCTTTTTTTTTTTACAGTTTGGAGGCAAAGAGGTGCTGCAGTATGCGATTCCACAGGTGCTGCAGAATAACCTGCCAGGCAAGGTACAAAAAAACACAACACATCCCTTTTCTTGGGAACACCCTATCATCACATTCATTACACACTGATATCAGTCACCAGTCAGAGATTTGTCCTGCAGGAGGTGCTCCTGGACATGAAGGAGACACATTTGACGTGCACGGACAGACACAGCAAACTGGTGAGTCAGCACGCGTGGTGTCCGTTAGAATTATTGATTTGAAATTCAGGATTATCTCTAATGTCCTGTGTCCCCAGGAGCTGTTTGAGCATCACTATCCCGAGATTTCCTGTGTCGGGAGATACGGCCGGCCGGACTACACAATATTTGCTTTCTGTGTGGCGTAAGTCGCAGATCTACACATCAAACCCACCCCATAGCATGTTTAGGAATGATTGTGTCATCCATCCACCGCACACACACACACACACAACTCCTGTTAATCCACCCCCCCCCATAGTAACATGCAGTGACACAACTCCCCAGACCCCTGCAGCTCTGTTGTCATTGGCTGGACCCAGATGACAGCTCAGCATGTGATTGGCTCTGTTCACAGAAATTCCCCAGAAACCCCTCCGTCAGCAGGCTTCTGCTGTGTGGTGCTCAGAGCCAGCAGCATCAAGGAGTGTGAGGAGATTGTCTGCAGGATAGGTGAGATGTTGTCAAACCTCTTGTAACTGAGGTTATACAAATCCACATTTTGATATTGTTTTTAACAGTCTTTCCTCTTGCAGCTGCTGGCTTCAAGCACACAGAGTGGTTTGTATGACAAAGTGGCCAACTCGTGTTCATGTAAATAAATGTATACAAGTGAAGTTGCACAAGTAGCCATGATTGAATGAACTGCAGCACACCGGCTTTTCTACTCATAAAGACCTTTAATAGAAAGACATGTGACAACGTTTTCATAAATAGTATTAAATGTAGCTGCCAAGATTTTATGTTGGAAAACGCATAAAAAGCAGTCCAGAAAAATACAGAGGGGCCTGTCGAGCTCCTGGCCAGACTGCAGAGTATCAACTGTGGTCGTCAACACAGCAACATCGCAGTGAACCCGCTGAGCGACACGTGCTGGCATTTTGTTGGAGACAGCCCTGACCCCCAAGTGGAAGAAGTGAAGAATTCATCCTTGTCTCCTAGCCCCCGGAAGGACCCCCGATACCCACACAGAACTTGAGAAGGTTGTACGATGCCCGTCACATGTTGTAATGACCCCAGTGGTACAGATAGATATTCCTACTGCACAACATTTCCAACTACCCAAAGTATACTCAAGCTGGTGGAATGGTTGGTGTATCTAAAATGCATTACAAAATTCCATTTAAAAAAAAAAAAAAGAAACTTAAAATGTCCACAAAATGGTTAGGTATGATAAATAGGATCGTTTGCCAGGGCGATGCTGAAAGCATCCACCTTAGGCCCTCTCCCCTCTTATCCTGCGGGCCAGCTGGATGTCTTTGGGCATGATGGTGACACGTTTGGCGTGAATGGCGCACAGGTTGGTGTCCTCAAACAGACCCACCAGGTACGCCTCACTGGCCTCCTGCAACACAACAACAACAACAGAGAGAGTTAGTGTGTATACAAACACTACTGCAAGCAAGTGCAAACCATCAACACGGCACTTACCTGGAGAGCCCCGATGGCGGCGCTCTGGAAGCGCAGGTCGGTCTTGAAATCCTGGGCGATCTCTCTCACCAGGCGCTGGAAGGGCAGCTTGCGGATGAGGAGCTCCGTGGACTTCTGGTAACGACGGATCTCCCTCAGGGCCACGGTACCGGGCCTGCACACAACCAAACAGTGGCTCTTAATACTCTGGTGCTTTGATGCACGTGTCGGTTTGTTGTTTTTGACAATTAAAGACAACGAACCTGTAACGATGGGGCTTCTTCACTCCACCTGTAGAGGGGGCGCTCTTCCTGGCTGCCTTGGTAGCGAGCTGCTTCCTCGGCGCCTTTCCTCCGGTGGATTTACGGGCAGTCTGCTTGGTACGAGCCATTTTCTTATTTCTAAACGTAAACAACACATTTTACTTTAAAAATAAATCACAAATGAGGCGGAAAAACTGTGTGGACATCGAGTATAGCCGCCTGCCCGGAAGCTAGGTTAGCATAGCATAGCAGACAGAGGTCCCCCTCCCCCCAGGTTGTGGCTAATTGGGAGGCGCCAGGTTTGCTCCTGAACGCACCATTAACGCTGCGGCGACTAGCATGTCTACATATAAAAGAGTCGCCATTAAATGGTGGATTCTAGAAATAAACAAAATATCTAAACGAAATTATTCGATAATGACCCTAACCTTAATTTTTATAAAAATCGACAGCCGATGCCGGGATCGGACAGGGGCGGTGGCGTCCACTCAGCCGCCGCCTGTAGCCGATCACCCAGTGACTGACTCTGTTTTTCCACTTCGCCATTTTCAGCTTCTTGTTTTCCCACAAGTGCCACACAACCGACACCTACACACACACTAACTTCGCTGACCTGGCGCGTGTGTTTGTTTTGGAACAGTAGCCGTGGATCGCCGATGACAACCCCGGGTTAATGAGTTGAGATTTAGTTTCGTTTTCCTGAACAAACCGTAATGTTTAACCAGAACCGTCGACCGCCGCGGTCTCCATTGTTCCATTTTCAAGCTAGTCGACACGTTAGCTCATTCACTAATAAAGCGCGTGAACACAAACCCCACACATATCACTGTAACGACGACACATTCACACAATATATAATTTCATATGTTACAAAAAAATCAGGCTGTTTTTACCTTCACAAAGTCGTCTGTTGTGAGTAATTCCTGCGCTTTTTTCGTCCTGTCGCCTTGATCCTGTGGAAACGGTTTATGTCGGAGGGGTGAGCGAGGCCGAGTACTTATATTTTGTCTTGACGTCATCCTTTGAACGCCATCCTTCGTGGTTCTACCTTCCCATTGGTTCCTTTGAGCGCGGTCACACGGTACAGCCAATAAGGATGACGCAAATTAAAAGAACGTAAAAACTTACGCTCGCTATTTCGTTCCTGTACAAATGGTGTTTGTCGTCACACTACTGTATAAAACATTATTTTTGTTTATAACACGTAATCCCAGGGTACATATTTCAGGATTTACACGTTCATTAGTTGCGGTTGAACTTCATGTCCCATAGTTCCTTGTTGTCTCTTGCTACTACTTCCTCCTTTGTTGCGCAAGCTCACATCGTTGTAGAATGCGGATTTCAAAGCTAGTAAGAATAGCTAGCCTTTTAAGCTAAAAACAAGCTTCTTGTTGTTAGGCTTTAAACAGGGAAAATGTCCAAAACGCACTCGCAGCCCCCGTCGTCTTCGGCAGCGACGAGCACCGGGGGCCACGCTTCGTCCTCCTCGCCTTCGCCCGCGGGAGGCTCGACATCTCCCGCAACCGTGTTGAACGTACAGCCCGAGAAACCTCAACATTACACGTACGTAGCTAGTTAGCAGGATTAGCTTGTCAAGTGGACGCAGCCTCACGTGTACTTGCATCTATCAAGCTACTACCATTTTTATAAAAAAATTGTAAATAAGACCAATGAGTGATTGTAGTAAAACTGGTTGAAACATTGATGCCCAGTGTTATTTTGCTTATAGACCGGGACAGGTCTCCATAAAGAGGCCTAACGTTACCCACTAGCATTAGCACTTCTCATCAGCTTTGTGGAACTGCATAACTCCACTTGTGTGTTGTTGAATATCAGTCACTTGCATAAACATGAGATGCTAGTTTGGATAAATTACACTTTAGCCCTTTGGGGGCAAATGTTTGCCTCACCTGTATTTATTATAATGTTACACAGTGATGCAGAAATAACCATTGTGTGCATGGATAAGAAATGTTCTAAAAAATAAATATAGAAACAATTTGTGTTGTTGATGATTTGCCACTCTCTTGTTGCATCTCTCTGGCAGATATCTGAAGGAGTTCAGGACTGAGCAGTGCCCTCTGTTTGTACAGCATAAGTGTACACAACACAGGCCTTTCTCTTGTTTTCACTGGCACTTCCTGAACCAGCGGCGCCGCAGGCCCATCCGTCGACGGGACGGGACGTTCAACTACAGCCCAGATGTTTACTGTACCAAATATGATGAGGGAACAGGCACTTGCCCTGATGGAGATGAGTGAGTGTGGCTGAGAGTTGTGTTGCACACTGTTTACACTGATTAGCACAGGTTTTTGCTGTGATCTAAATCACACTGAATCAGGAAAACCGGTATAGGTGGTGGAGTAAGTAATTTACGATTAAGTAAATGTCAGCAGTGGGAAAGAGCAGGTTGTTTCATGTTCAGCTTCAATCGGTCAAATCGTGGAGTATTCACAACAATATCCACATCCCATTTCTAACATTTGTGCATGTTTGACCTTTACACCTAAACTCACTCAAGTGACCCACCCGAACATGATGGACATTACACAACAAAGAACTGTTTTTAACAAAGTGGAAGTCAGTTGAGCAGTGATTGAGGATACACCTTACCCACAATTGCATATCAAGTTGAACACCCTGTAAGAATAGTCTTTGACGCATAATCCTCCATGTGCGTTAGCATCTGAACACAACCAGTCTTCAGCACAGTTGGTCTCCTTTTCATTGAGACGCGCTGAGATGTTATGGTATTCACCTCAGCCTCTTGCAACATGCACATCGAAAGAAAATGTAAATGTGAGGGATTAAAGTGGATTCACGTTTAAACTGAGGCTTCTTTGATACATGGTAATGAACCACTTGGTGACAAGCTGTGTGAACGATGTAGACCATTCCTTTCCCACCTCCTCGTAGTGGCTGTTACCACAGCAGACAAAGCAGTGGAAGCAGTACAGCACTTTTTGTTTTAAGCACCACTTCAGTTAAATCAAATGTAACAAAACAACATTTTAAAAACATTTCCATGAGAGGTTTTATTCGTAAATTTTGTTTACACACAGTTAATCCATAGATCAATAACCACAAGCCTGTGTCTTTGTGTTGATTTTAGTATTGTGAATGTGATTTCCCTGTGTGTTTCAGATGTCCATTCCTGCATCGGACAGCAGGTGACACAGAGCGCAGATACCATCTCCGCTACTATAAAACAGGATCATGTATCCATGAAACTGATGCAAAAGGCCACTGCAGTAAAAATGGCTCCCACTGTGCCTTTGCACATGGATCACATGACCTCCGAAGCCCCGTCTATGATGTCAGGTATCCCAAACCCGTAACCTAAACCTAAACAAATAGTTTTCTGACCTTATGTGATCTTTTTTTTCTGCGTGCATCTGTGCTGTTGTCATTGATACACGATGAACTTTACAGAGAGGTGCAGGTGATGGAGTGTCAGGGAGGCTCAGGAGCGTCAGAGGGTGGTGGAGGAGATGGGCAGTCAGGTCAGGCAGCAAGTACAGCACTTATAGAAAAGATCCTGAGCGAGGAACCACGCTGGCAAGGTAAATCTGTGTAAGAGCACACAACACGGTGGCTAATTTCTTCCAGTGTGCTTCCAACTGAAATGACCATGGTTTTTCGTGCGCTTACGTTTCAGATAACAACTATGTACTGTCTCACTACAAGACCGAGCTGTGTAAGAAACCACCCCGTCTGTGTCGTCAAGGTTATGCCTGCCCCTATTACCACAACAGCAAAGACAGGAGGCGGAGCCCACACAAGCACAAATATAGGTGCTCAGTGACGTCACGTAGAAACACGAGTTCTGTATTGTTTTTGCTGGAGTGTGTTATAATTCAGAGAACTGTCATTCCTTCCTGCTGCTTCAGAGCGTTGCCGTGTCCAGCAGTTAAACAGAGCGAGGAATGGGGGGATCCGAGCAAGTGTGAGGGAGCAGAGGGATGTCAGTACTGTCACACAAGAACAGAGCAGCAGTTCCACCCAGAGGTTTGTGTGTTTCTGCAGATGTTTGTGTACAGTGGTGGCCAGAAAATCTCTGCAGATGAATATGAGGTGCGGCGTGTGCTTGCCATCTGTTACAGATCTACAAATCCACAAAGTGTAATGACATGCAGCAGTGCGGCAGCTGTCCCAGAGGGCCCTTCTGTGCCTTCGCTCATGTTGAAAGTAAGTCACAATACGTCTACATCTACACAATTCTCAGCAACATCAAATAATTGATAAAATATTTATAAAAAAAAACAGAGCCCTACGCCGCAGAGGAGCCATCATTCCCTGCCCCCAGCTCCCCTCCACCCCCCAGACCTCCAGACCCCTTTCCTGTTCAGGAGACCTCGTCAAGCCCCAGCACACCCAACATGGGACCAGGGCCCGGCTCTGTTTCAGACCCCTTTTCCCCAGCTGCAGGCTCATGTTTAGCAGAGCATGGGCTGCTGGGTAGCGTTCTGTCTTTGTGTGAGGACACGAGTGGGGGAGCGGAGCCTCTGTCTCCTTGGGCAGGAGAAGGAGGGTATGGCCGCGCACCTGGGTTCGAGAGGGAGGATCAGGTAAGACAGACAGATAGCAGCAGACATCACAGGAAACTAATAAACGAAATGGCATTTGAATGGTGTCACACTTAAAGCAAAAAGCCTCCGTGTGCACGTGGTTATGTTTTCACGTCCTCTCATGTTCTTTGTGTTTTCAGGCCAAACAAAGGAGTTTTGCTTTAGAGCAGCGCAACAGAGAACTGGCATCAGCACAAAGCAAACAGGTACAGTTACATCTCAGTGTGTTGATGTGTCGTTTACCATGAATTCACATGTTTTTCTCAGAAAGCATGTAGACAAGATATTGAAGACGTTTTCCTAAATATCACATGCTGTCTCTTTCAGGACCTGTTGGTGTTTTTGCCCGTGGGCAGCCCTTTGAGTCTCTCCTCCAGCATCCCCTCCAGTCTGGCTGCCACGCCGCCCAGCCCTGCCCCCCTTGGACCCGCAGGGTCAGGCATCTCCTCAGGCATGAACGCTAATGCTCTGCCCTTTTACCCCACCAGTGAGACGGTGGAGTCAGTTGTGGGTAAGTCAGGGTCCACAAAAACCTGAACTCATGCCTCAAGATGTATCAGCAATAATTAATTTAGCTATAAACTGTTATAAATAATTATAGTATTATGATATAATAAATAATGAATAAAAAGAAATCATGTGGTTATGTTTGGGTTGTAGAATCAGCCCTGGATGATCTTGACCTGAATGATTTTGGTGTGTCGGCATTGGAGAGGAGGTTGGAGAGCAGCTCCACTCTGCCCAGTGTGGGAGTTATGCTGGGTATTTCAAGGACACAAGCACAGACTCACATCATAAAAGTGAACCCATGTGCACTATCAAGATGTGTACACACACATACACAAACACACACAAAGAAATAACTCTGTTTTTTTTTTGTTTTTTTTTAATGTAGGAGGTAGCCAGCTTCAGAGTTCTGCTCCAGTCAACATCCCAGGATCCTTCAGCAGCTCTGCTCCCTTTAGATCCCCTTCACCATCTCCTCCAATCAGGCCACACGCATCTCCATTCTTTTCTGCTCACCTGTCACAACCTAGCCAATCAGAGAGCGGCTTCTTAGGGCCGTCTCACAGCTCTTTAGGTTTGTAGAAAATTGATTTGAAGACACGAGGTTGTGTCGCGACAGATTTGATCGTGATGATAGTTATACTTTATTCTCTGTAGGTCTGAATGGTATGAGCACTAACATCTGGGAGCACTTTCCATCAGGTCAGGGTTCACCTGGTACACCCCCCGCCCTGCTGCCCTCCGGCCCCTGTACAGAGACCAGCAGGTTCAAACAGGAGCTGGAGGACGCTCACAGGGCACTGAAGCAGTGGGGACACAGTTGGAGACACACAGCTCAGGTAGGTAGGTAGTGGGGCATGTGTGAATCTGTGTGTTATCTGTGACATGGAGAGTGTTTACATGCAGAGAGCGTTTTCAGGTTTCTCGAGTCTGGATGTTTATGTCAGTAGCAATGATGACCGCCATGGACATTGATTTTATTTATTTATTCTTGGTGTATTTTGGCTGCTTGCAGTCGTGGGCTACACTAAAGGCTGATGCGGAGGACTCTCGTGCCCATGCTGCGCGACTCGCAATGGAGGCTGAGAGAGCGAGGCAGGCTGAGGAGGAGGCGCAGAGGCAGGTCACTCTCCTGCAGGAGGCACTGGAGAGCCTGAGGAGCGGCGACAACCCCCATCTAGCACTGCACCAACTCCAGCTTCTACACAGACTGCCCCTGGAGTCAGTTCTCAGTTTGCAGGCTCAGCTCTGTAGCTGCTTACACGCTGTCGAACAGGTAGGATCACACACACACACACACACACTCATAGAAAAGCGTTGAACCTGGCATAGGAAGGTGCTTCCTGTGTCTGTAAAGGACCATTTTCTGTTCCTGTTGTCCACATCCCCCTGTAGTTTTTGATGTTTAGTTTTACCTGCTCAGAAAATAGCTGTGAGCGTTAAGTGTGCCGCTTTGCCTCATATCTCTGTTGGCCCAGGTGGTGTTCACCAAACAGAGGCAGTGCTGTGTGACGTGTGGAGAGCCAGGCTCCGTGTCCCTGCCCTGTGGCCACGGACTGCAGTGTGAGAGCTGCTCCACGTCGACCGAGTGCCCGCTCTGCCCCGAACAGACCCTGGACCAGCAGCCGTCTTGACCTCACAGCCCAGTCAGACCACCACGGATCCTGATTCCACAGATACCAGCCTCGGATCACAGCCACCGTTCAGAATTACCTTGAGGTCGTTTTATACCATGGTAACAACACAAACGCTGATCTGGATTTGTAATTTTAAGATGTCATTTACTGATAAATGATGTGGAGTTTAGAATAAATAATTATTTTTTTCCCAGTGTTACCCATAAAGCAACAGTACATTTTACTAGTTATTGCCCATGACCAGCAACACTCTTAACCCCCGTTCCTGAGGGTGAAACTTAAAGACCTGCTGTTTCTTAACTAACCCTAACTATAAAACACACTTCCTGCAGTTCATTTCCTAATGGTGTTTTGATGTTTCGAAGCAGCCTAAAGATACAGGAGACATATTTGTGTGTTTCCTCTCCATCGGGATAGATTCATTTCATTGTTTTCTGAGGTTAAAAGTTGTTTGCTGTTTGTTCAACACAGGTCAGTGTCAGGTTTTTCTCAAACCTCTTAAAGTTCTAATACCAAAGTTAAACAACAAGTTCATCTTTTTCCAGAAATGATGATGATTATCAACCGTCCTCCTGAACGTTAACGCTCCCAGTTTACAGACCACCACAGTTAGGACTGCTGCACACACTGTATATGAATGAAGAATACCAGTACTTGTTTGTGACAACACAGACATTGGTACAAAACAACAGTGTTGGGTTTTCTGGTCTGGTGACATTACTCTGGTGTTTATTAAAGCAACGCTATGCAATGTTTAAGAAAATAGGAACGCTTCGACATAATTTTACACCTGCTTTTGCACTGTTTAACCCAAGTTTAACTGATATTCAGTGAGATTAAGAAAATATAATTCAGGGCTATACTCAAAAAAACATTGTGTTGCTTTAAAATACAGTTCGGGGGAATTGGTGCGTGAATGTGTCATCGTTTCTGGAAAATGAGGCTTATTCATGTTGTGTTGTGTGTCAGCAAAGAACTGAAAACTGTCTAAATTGCACACCAGAGTTTTATTTGAGGGAGATAAACCGTCTTAACAAAAACCCAACAGGTGAAACAGAAAACTACGCAAGGGTATATTTCAATTTATCCGGACAATAATCCTACATCGCCACAGCTGAAAGGGGTCATACCAGTCTGCTGGTAGCACTGTTCTAGACTATTAACCGTACATTTGTTCATTTCAATATTTTTATGTTAGTTTATTTAGTTTTTTAGCAAAACACATTTATTTAAACTTACTGTTAAATAACGGCAGAGTTTGTTTGAGTGTCCAACAGACAGCCTCTTTAAAGCACTCAGGTTTTCTCCAGTGTTCTTCGACATAGACTGGAAGAGGGAGGCTTGGTGACACAATCAAATGTACTCAGTCATGTTGTGTAGTCTTTAAAATTGTGTTATTTTAATTTTTACTGAAATGCTTTTCATGTTACTCAGACATACACGTTCTTTTTTTGTTTGTTTTTTTACCGGCCCCTTTGCTACTTTTAAAATCAACATTTTTACATTTGTAGCAATGTTTGACATTTCACAGTGTGTCAAATGTAGTCTGACACAGACACACACACACACACACATACACAAAACCACACATTATTGTGTGTTTTTTTATATATATATATATATATATATATATATATATATATATATTTTTTTTTTTTCATAGTTATGTGACGTCATTATCTCTTGCACTGATTAGACAAAGCATCAGGAAGTGTAAAGGTGTGTAAGGTTTAAATGCAGGTGTGAACTTGTTCCTGATCACTGTGACGACCGTCTCTGGTTAGAACCCATGCTCAGCACACTGTCCACACACAGCTCATCCAACGCCAGTGTTTCTCTCTGAGTGGAAGTTTTTTCTTTTGTTTTTGGTACAGATCATTAAAAACAAATTGTATATTTTTGGAGGAAAAAAACACGTGTCTCTGTATTTATTGTTGATGAAACGCCTCCAGGGACTGTTTCTCTCGCTGTCTCCGTTTCTTCACGAAGGCCTGGGCCTCCCGATCGCCTCTCCTGGACTCCAGCAGCTGCAGGATGCTGTCCTCTGAAAGACCCACATCAGCATCTGCGTTCAGTCGCGTTCAGAAAACCACAAACAGTTAGATAAGAGGAGTGGAGAGATAAAGTGGAGCTCGTACCCTGAGGCTTCGGATGCATCAGAGGCAGGCGTATCTGAGCGGGGGGGCTGTCCGGCTTCAAGCTGAGCCCACCTTCCTCCTTCTTTCCACCTACCCCTGGTATTCCCCTCAGCCCCAGGAAGGCCTCGCCTTCAAAGTCATCTGTGCGCAGGGTGTCATGGTCCATGACCGTCACCACCAGGCAAGCCCCTAGAGCCTGGCACTGATCCAGGGAAACCAGACTGTGAGAGAAAGAAAGAAGCGGTGGAGATGAAGCTGTTGACCACATTGGACTGTGAGGGTGAAGATCACAAACGTACAATTCGAAGGCCTCGTCGAACAGCGGGTTGAGATCACAGCTCTTGACCTGAGTGCAGCGCGTCTCCACCTCGGGGAAGACGTGTCGAGGCTCCAGACACAGCTGCACAAACGGATCGCTGAGGCCTGCAGAAGGTTCCCACGTTAATCTGCGTGTTTATGTTTCTGTAACGCGTCTCTGCTGAGCGCGGCGCCGCCTTACCGTTGGAGTCCATTGGTAAGAGGTTGACTGCATTCAGCACCTCGACTCGCAGTCTCTGGTCCGACCTCCTGTAGGATGTGAGAAGGGTGACGGCGCCGTACCGCTCTCCGCTGTTCACGTTCTGCCGCACACAAGAGGACAAAATCAGACAGGGTCGGTGAAATGGACGAGCACGCCGACGGCGGACGTGTGTCCCGGATACCTGCTCCGTGATCTTCCTGTCAAAGAACTTCTGCATGAGCTCCTGGCTGCTCAGGGAGTTGTGAGTCAGGTGAGCTTTGAGCGTCTGGACGGAGACACGAGAGGAAAAGTCAGCGTCAGAGTGACCTTTTCATTTGTCCAAAACAAATAAGAAAGCTGTGTCAGCAGTTTCTCACCTTGTACTCATCAGAGTGAAGTGTGTTGAGGGGGAGTCCGTTTCCCTCTGCGTGGAAGCACTGCTCCAGACACTGAAACACACACACACACACACAAGGTCAGCATCGTCCTGTGGTCTGACATTCTTCTTGTCTGCTTTTAAAGGAGCATTGCGGAGGAGCGACCTGCAGGGTGTACAGCAGCCTCTGGCACAGCACCATGAGACCTTCCTGCTGAGGATGCTGAGTCGCCACCTGGTGGAGGATCTTCAGTGAGTTGTTCCACAGCGGAGTCAGGAGGCTGCAGGTAGGAGAACAAACACAAACACAAACACAAACAAACAACTAACTAACCGCTGCCACACTCACACCGACAGACAGGATTTATTTTTGAGCTTTGAACCTGCTGAAGTTCTCCTGGACCAGGTTCTCGTTCATGTAGTGCAGCTCCTGCTCCAGGTAGCGCATGAGCGGGGCTGCAGCCTGAAACAGAGGATATGAAGGATGTGAGGCTCCAGGCGTCGGTGATTGGTCAGTGAACTGGCAGGTTGTCACTCACTTCCTCTAAGGACTTGGAGGGAATCCGTCTCCTGGTTGACATCCCTCTCACGTAGGACTCGATGTCTGTGTTCAGCTTGGGGGACAGAAAGAGTTGATCAGAGTCGGAGCGTTATTCCGTTGAATCCTTTAACCACCAACCCACGTGTACGCACTTTTTTCCCGAGCGTGTCCAGAGCGGAGCGGATCTCGCGGCCCAGCACCGCCTGCGCCTGCTGCAGCTGCAGGGGCAGCGTGTTGTGAAACTGACTCTCCCCTATGACGCTATGAGTCCGATCCCGAAGGCCGCCCCAGTTCAGCTGTGTAGGAAGTCTGGTCAGGAGGGAGCGCAGGTGCTCCAGGTCGTTCACCACCACACACAGCTGTGGAGAACACGGGGACTCTTTAGGGGGCAGTTTGTTGTGTCTCCTGTGAAGCAGGTCCTCGTTGTGCGTGCGTTGTGTGTTCTTACCATATTTATAGCACTGCCGGGGTCAGAGTTCTCCGACAGCACCTTCACCCTCTCCTTCAGGATGTGACAGTAGTTCACCACGATCTTACACACGTCCTGCAAGTAGACCAGACGCAAAGATGGACGCCAGTCAGCTGCCACGGTTCTCACATGCAGGTGATCTCAGATCACCTGCAGCGAGGAGCTTCTGACTGGAGCCATGCTTCATGTCACGCTACCTCAGTGATCTTGACCATGAGCATGAAGGCCTCCTCGGGGTCAGGCCAGGAGAGCTGCTCCCACAGCTGGCAGATGGGCTGGATGCACGCCACCAGGTCCACTGCTGAGGAGCTGTGTTTGATTGGCGCCTCGCCACACTGCAGCGGCTGGAGCTGAGAGCAGACTCACACACACAGCACACTGACGTGAAGCTTGTGGATGGAACCTCTATGATGGTCGTCATAGCAACGAGAGTGAGAGGTTTATTTTTTTTTACCTGGTCCACCTGCACAGCCCGCTCCACCCGCTCCTGAGTCTTGCTGAACGCCTGGTTCAACCAGTGAGGCAGCGCCTCTCTGAAACCTTCCTGAAAGTTTGTCAGCTCGAGCAGGCGCCTGAAACGACACACACACACACACACACACACACACACACACACACACACACACACATTGCTGCCGCGGTCAGCTCAGTGGCGTACGTTAGACTGGTCGTTTGGAGTAACGCTGGTGTAGCTGTGTCACAGTTTGACTGGGAGATGGTTCTGTGGATGTGTGTGTGATGGTGTTAGCACGACGCCTGACCTTCTCTGTAGGAAGGCCTTGTCTTTGTGGATGGCCTGCAGACTCAGATAGACAGGGAACAGGCTGCTGGCCAGAGGCTGCTCCATGTTCCCCTCCATCAACGTTAACGTGTCCTTCACCTCACTGGCCAGCTGTGGACGAGAGGACGCATGGTGAGATGAGACCAGCTCCTCAGGTTCTGCCAAGAATCATTTCACTGACCACCTACCAGGGAGTCCAGCTTGTGATAGATGACAGTGAACGCATCCACCTGCACAGCACTACACAATGAGGAGAAAAAAACATCTTCAGTAACACACAGGTGCACACTGAGTGAAAGGTCTAGTGGTGCATCTCACCTAACAAACACCCTGTTCCAGACGTCTTTGTTATGTTTAATGTCTTCCTGCACCTCCCCGATCAACCTGGAGAGGGCCTTCACAATCTCTGACAGGTCCTGCACGTGAACGTGGTGCAGAGACAACATGACATCAGATCACAGAGAAAGCTTTGAGCTCCAGTCGAGTGTGAAGACCTTCTCCGTCTCCTTACCTTGGTCATCGGCTGATGCAGACCCTTTTTGATGGTAAACCACTCCTGTGTACCTGACTGAAGTTAAAGGTTACATCATGAGTGCATCACGAGCAGTTTGTAATGTGCTGCGATCTCCTTGGTGCGACCTCTGACCTGTATGGCATCGCTGATCTCCTCGTGCAAATCAAACCCAGCTGGGTTCAGTTTCTGAAAAGCCTGAGTCTTACAGATCTGGACCAGAATTCTGCGAGAAGAAAAAAAACAACAACAAAAAACAGTACGTTCATTCTGTGCCGCGTCTCCGGCAACAACATTCCGAGTGGACGTGTGTGGGAGGGGCCACACCTGAGCAGCGTCTGCAGCTTTGGAGTAGCTGTGGCAGTCGGGGGGAAGATGTCTCTGTATTTGGCCACCAGGCAGAGTCCGTACTGCAGGAAGCCGTGAAGAGAGTCTCCCAGTTCCTGTTTCTGTCAACACAGTCAGACGCCGCTCTCAACACTCGTCTGGGCTCATGAACAGACAACGTTTGTTTACATGTGGAACAAACCAGGATGGCTGCCAACAGATCTACGTGCAAGACGTGACTATCACGCTTTAGTGTGTACGACTGATTGGAGGAGGTGGGCGGTTGGGGTTGGGGGTGGGGGTGGGGGGGTGTTGTACCTGCTGGTAGGGCAGCTGCTGCTGGTGCCAGTGGTACTCGATACTGGTGAGCTGCTGCAGGAGCACAGACGAGTCCACCTCCAGGCTCTGGTAGAGCTTACTGTACGCCACCCACTTCCTGTCAGGGGCAACACACGCTGACTAAGTGCAACTGAAAGACGCCACAGAGCCGGGTGAGATTACCACTTTATATATGACGTAACGGCAGAAACCAGTTCCCTTTATGCCTCGCAGACAGAAAACAAAGCCGTTGAAATGACTCGCAACCCGTGAACTCACGCCAGGTCCTGCAGGAAAGGGGAGAGGTCGTTCTGCGTGGCGTAAAGCTCCAGCAGGGTCTGAGCCTCGCCGCACAGCGCTCCCTTCCACGGCGCCGAGCCCTGAGAGAGGCACAACAAGCAGGAGAGCGTGAGCAGGAGGGCGGAGAAGGTCGGGTCAGAGGTGACGGCGAGCTGCTCCCTGACCTGCTGCTTGGAGATGTAGGCCTGAACAAACTGCTGCAGGATCCCGCAGTAGTTAATGTAGGCGTTGCGGCCGGCGCTCAGTGTCTCGTCTCTCTGTCGGTAACACAACACAACACAACACAACACAACACACGCCCACTTCAAACCATTCATCTCATTTATTATGCACATGGTTAATTTCACACATCTTCATCATAAAAGACAGAGTTTGTTGTGCTTTTGTGTGTGTGTGTGTGTGTGGGGTGGGTTGTGTTTATGAACCTCCTTATGAATGAACTTGAGCTGCAGGTGACACTGGCCGCGGTCAGGATACGTCTCGGTTCTGGGCTGCAGGTCGTACCAGCTGTCCTCAGTGCAGTGCAGATCCTGCAGTGACGGGGAGGAGGTACAAAGAGCATGAGACGGAGAAGACATTTACACAAAGAATTTTAAAAAACGACTACCTGAAGCTTCAGGACAACGTTTCCCAAAAAGTCGTCTGTGCCTTTCTCCTTTTTGGCGTCTTTGATCATCCTGAACAGGAAGAGTTAGCAGAAGTTCACCAGCGGTGCTCGGGGTAACTGTTTGAGTCATGAGCTGCTGCTTGAGGCTCTCGTACCTTCTCAGACTGTTAAGGTTGGTTTTGATCTCCTCCAGCCTCTGGGTGAGGGACACCTCCTCGTCCTTGTCCCTGAAACAGAGGTCACAGCACGAAGGTAACGAAGGTAACGAAGGTAACGAAGGAAACGAAGATGAGATGATTTCACACACACAAAAAAAGAAGCTGATTGATTTGCTCACCACATCTCGAGGTGGAAGTTGGTGCCGGCGATTTCTTCAAATTCTCTGAAAGAGGAGATAGAAGATAAGTGGTTTCGATTCAAATCAGATTCTTTGAACTGACGTGTGAATCCAGACTCACAGTATGAAGCTCTGGTTCCAGATGGGGTTCAGAGTCTGCTTCTTGATGTCTGTCTGGTAGATCTTGTCATGAGACGTAGCGTCTTTTACAACTGATTTGCAGGGCTTGGGTCTGGACCGCCGTGTCCGCCGCTCCTGTTCGTCCTCCAGTATGGTCAGCAGGCAGTACGGGTCACTGAAACCTGTCCCACACCACGTCCACGTCCCTTCATGTCTTTTACTGTCGTTTCATGAATTTCACAGCCCAGCTGAGATAAGAGAAGGGAAAAAACTCACCGCTGACATCTTTTCCCAGGATTCCCTTTGCTTCCTTTAATGTGGCCATCAGGCAGTAAACCGGGGGCTGTTAGAATCAAAGCGTCAGTTCACCACAGACACGGAGATGACATCATTCCTGCTGTGGGTAAATGAGCGCGATGGCGTTTCCTTTTCTCACCTTTGCAATTTGCACTTTTTCCTTCAAGCTGTTGTGCTCGTCCTCGGTCATAGTGAAAGCCTGGTACACAGGATGTGACAATCGGTCACACGTTATGTTATGTTATGTTGTGTTGTGTATGTGTGAAGCCGAGGGGTTTACCTCCTCGATGTACTGGTGAAGCTGGCTGTCTGTGAAGACCTCACTCGATGACGGTTTGCCCATCTTATGGGCGATGGTGTACAGCAGCTCCTTATACAGAGGCTTCAGCTTCAAAGAGGAAACCACTCACGTGAGAGAAGGTGAAAGGAAACAAACAAACAACAATCAGTGAGGAACAGTGATACCTCCAGCTCCTTGTGTCTTCGTGCTTTCTCCTCTGGGTTCTCGTCTTCCATGAAAGCCTAACGAGACGCAATAAATCCATGTTTATTCACCATTCTGCCTAAATCATGAGGTAAACGAGAATATTTGTGGGTTTGATGTGAGGTGAAGGTTGAAGGTGAAGGTCACGCAGGCTTAGCCTACCCTCCGGTCCCGAGGCTTCCTCGTCATCCCCATTTTCCGAGTATGAGCGGGTGAAAACTGACAGTAAAAAATAACAATCAATACACGACAACACGGATACGGAAAGGATTGTGCATAATTATTAACAAATCATGGATCGTGAAATACCAAACGCGTCTCACCTGTCTGAGTCTTGTTGCTCCATGTTCCTGCAAAACAGAGCATTCATGTGCAGAATATGATCCGAGCGCACTGTCGGTAAACTTTCATAAAAACATGGAAAATCCCTTCGTTTTAAAGAGGAATAAAACAGTATAGGCTTCAGGGACACTGAGCTCGGCCTCTGTCGTGAACTTCCTCTCTTGCTGGTCGTGAGACTGACTGAGGCAACAAGCCGCTCTGTATGCAGAGCAGGAAAACCATCGGGATGCAAATAAACCCAAACACATAAAACACACACAGGTTCAAAACGTACCTGTGGAAGCCAACAGACACGTCTGGATGTGCATGACACACAGAATCCTACATGTCTACATCTGTGCTTCACAACAGCTCTGCATCATCGTCACGCTGGTGTGAAACAGTCGTTTGGACAACATGACTCAGTGTTTGGGTGCAACACACACCTGACTCATCTGGGTTCTTTCCCCCCTTTATGCTTCACAAACCAAATCATTTTAAATAAAAAGTTAAAAGTTTAAGAACGAAAACCTAAGGAAACAGGAAGTCTTAAAACCATCTGATGGTATCAGTTTGGTCGTCAGCCCATCGATAAGTAAAGCGTGTGGTTTTTTGAAGTGGAGAGTTAAACAGATACTGAGTGTGATACAGAAGTATGATGTATGATGAGTGGGTCCGTACCTGTTCAGGTGTTTGCAGGAGGTTGTTGTCTCTCCTCTCTTCACTTTGACTTGACATAATGATGTTGATGCTTGGCAGTCAGTCTCCTGCCTGTGGCACGCTGCTGTGTGAGATGAGGAAGCTGCGTGTTTGATGTGTTGTGTCGCACAGCAGCCGGAAGTCATCACTTCCTTTAGAAGGAGGTAACATCAGAAACTGTGGCTGATGAAGATTGCTTCATCCAGCGCCCTCACACGCATGTTGTCTGCTGTTGTCTTTGCTTTGTTGGTATTGCTAGTTATTTTAGTTGAAAGACACACACGGTTTAATTTAAATATAAAACATTTATTTGCAAGTCAAAACAACATCTCTCTCTATATATGTATGTATACACACAGTGTATCTTATGCACACAAGTGATGGATGAACTTGTTTCATCCTGACAAAACGCTGGAGAAACTCCTGGTTGTATTTATCCGTCAGCAGCTGAGCTGTGAGCAGGTCAGGGTTTGGTGTCTTTGTCTGCTGGACTTGGAGGTGGATCCATCAGGTCCCTGAATCCCAGTTTCTCCAAAGGCTCGTTTGCCATCAGCTGACTGGGAAACAACAACAAGGAAAATATTCAGCTCGGACTAGAAATGACAACAATGGAAGTCTAGATTTTGTAATGAGGGTTCTTACTTTTCCATCCGGCACTTCAGGTAGTCTTTGGACTGCAGTCGACACAGGGAGTTGTCGAAGTGGTTTTCTCTCAGACATTTCATAAACTTCTCCTTGAAGTCTTTGCACTCTCCTGAAATAAAATAAATAAATAAAATAATCTATCTGATATTCAGTTAGAATCAAACATGACTGTTTCGACACCATCACCTCATCGGTGTTGATGTTATGACACCACACTGACTTGTAATGTGCTGTTGGGTTAAATTATAGTTTTTATACTGTGTGATGCCGCATTTACTTTGTGCGTAAAACGCAAACTGTACACGGTTTTCCTGCGTCTTCACCCACCTAAGTGGTCCAGGGGAAACGAGCCTTTATCCGGCGGCCGAGGTTTGAAGGATTTGGAGCTGAAGTTCATAGCAGTGGACATGTTTACACGAATTTCCGGTCACCGTGACAGCGCGGTCGCGTAAATATGACGTTTATCTCAGCCGCCTCATCAGACAGGCATTGCTAGTAGAGCGGATCTCACCGATGAACCAATACAAACTACATTTAATTCAAACTCCTGTACTTAACATAACCTTATAAACATGTAAAACAATTAGCTGAATAATTATATAAATTAAAAAGGAGAACTTATGTTATTTAGTCATTTTAAACGTCTAATGACACTTTTAATTTTAGGTTACACATTTTCTCAGCTGAACATGCTCAGGCGTGTGTTTGTTTTTTTTAGCCTTTAGACCTTCAACCCTGGGTGTTTGGTTTTTTAAATACAAATATGAAGTGTTTTTTTCTCTGTGTGTTTGGACTGGTGGAGAATCACATGTCGGTGAGTTCACTTCATCCACCGCTGGGTGTCAGGCTTTCACACGGGACTGAAGCAGGGGGGAGACGGGGGGCGGGGCGCGGGAGTCACTCGGGTCCAGTGTGTCTGTCTCCTCCTCGGCCTGCAGGTGGCAGGTGGTCGCTCCTCTCTCTCTCTCTCTCTCTGTGTGTGTGTGTGTGTGTGTGTGTGTGGTGGATGCTCAGCGGATGTTCTGCGCAGGCGTCACCACCGCGGTGAGTCCGGACTGAAACACTCAGCATGGCGCAGGAACCGGAGGGGAACAGCCGGCTCCTGCAGGACGTGCTGGCGACACCGGGCAACGGCACGTGCGCCGACTGCGGCAACCCAGGTAAACATCCGGTTCTGGCCCCGGTTCCGGTTCTGGCCCCGGGCAGCTGCACAAGGTGAAGGTGAGACGTCCGGTTCCGGCAGAACCCAACGAGCCTGAGCGGATGTGGTGCAGATGTGATGTCATGTACCTGCAGACAGACAGACAGACAGACAGACAGGTGGACTGAGGCCTGTCTGTGTCAGACCGGAGTCTGAGCCAGGGACGCGTCAGACAGTGTGTGTGTGTGTGTGTGTGTGTGTGTCGTGGTCTGGTGTCATCATGTTCCACACGGTTTGTTCAGTGATTGTTGGTCCTGATGAGTCATTGTAAAGCTCTGATGAGCGATCGACACAGACGTTTGGGTTGTGTATCATATGTCACATGTGTCCCCCCCCCCCCCACCACCCCCCCCCCCCCCCCCCCCCCCATTGAAATGGCAGTACCCAGTGAGCGCCCTCCGAGGCGCCATCTGGCCTCCATGTTACAGAGCTTGGAGCCGAGCCCACCCGGGACGCCTGTCCCTTGGCCCTGGTTCTGGTTGTGGTTGTGGTGACCAGATGTTTGAAGATGTTTCCTGCTGCCACAGTGATGGGATGGACGTGTCAGTCTGTCAGTCTGCTGGTCCAGAGGGAGATTCCTCAGCAGCTGTTGGATGGACCCAGGGGACTGGTCCATCTTCATGACTGGACCATGCAGACTGGTGGAGTCCTGACTGTGTCACACAGGAGCGGAGATGTTCCTCAGATGCCAGCAGGGATTGACTCGGCTTTTTCTTTATTGCTCAACGAGTGCTGAGATTTCCCACGAGAAACAGATCTCAAACGCCACCTCCGACCGGAGACTGAACATGATTCCGTGTTTGTGTTTACACTCACTGGGCTCATTAGGGCTCAGCCAAACCTTCGCTCCCACCAAACCTGGAATTCCCAGGCTCAAAGCTCATATCCCATAATGGTAAAGATGTGAATTATTGATGTGGGAGCGTTGGCTCTGTCCTCGACAGTGACAGGATCTTATCTCACTGGAAAAATACCAGTTTCATTACAGCTCCCAGCAGCCGCCAGTCATTCCCACATGCAGCACCATAAACCAGACACGCGTATTGTACCAGAGGGAATGTTGGACAAGGTCGTTCAGGCTGTGAATGTGCTGGGATCATCAACATTAGCTTCCCGTTCAGTTTTCCCTCTGTCTCCTCTCTGAAGAAGGTTGGAGAAAATGTGTTTTTGTTTTTGTTTTTTTAATTTTTTGCATTTGCAGCTTCAGATTATTCCGTAAATCTGTGTCTGCAAAGGTCGATGGTGTGTGTGTTGCATTGTGGGGAAATAAATAAAGACCCGGAAGCTGTTTTCAACTTGGAGGGAAAGCGATCGTTGAGTAATGTCTGAGTTGATATCTCATTTGCCGCTCGACAGTCTGACAGATTTAATTTAAAGCCTTGTCTCTATATGTGTAAAGGTGGGAAATGACTTTTGCTCTTGTCCACACATCCCAGTGGAATAATTCACTCCTCCGACATGAATATTGCAGTAAATCCCGGATAGGCCATCAGGGATCATTTAAAGCTTTTTAGGAAACGGCAGCAGGAGGTGAACGCGGGTTCCAGTCTGCATGATCCTGGAACATGACGTGTCAGTGTTTCAGATGAATAGGATGATAGGAGGAATTTGTTTTATTCATTTCATAAGAAAATATTCCACGGGAGAAAACAGGAAGACATGAGAGGGTCACAGCCTCGGCTCGCTCCACCCTCACACCGCCGCTGACTGTCTGACACGTGTGTTTGTCCAGACGCACAAATGAAGTCATGGCGATGCAGAAAGTGCCTGTGAATGCACACAGGCACAGGGGCGGCCATTGTCTCCGTGCCCCGTCATTCACTGACCCTGCATCAGGCCTGCAGCTTCACGCCGCGGAACAACAAGCCCCACAGCGCCACTCGTCCTCATCGGCTCTTCCTCCTCAAGTCTGCTGAAGAACATCTCCTGTGTACAGTGCAATTAGAGGAAGCCGCGTGTGTGTGTGTGTGTGTGTGTGTGTGTGTTGGTCAGTCATGTGGTCACTGTAATCTCCACGAGTGCTGTCTGCCTCTTGATAAGGCGATGACCTCACCACTCAATGGATGGTTGTGTGTTTTGGTGTCAGCGGGGTCGTGTGTGTGTGTGTGTGTCTGTGTGTGCGTGTCCTTGTCTGTGTGACACCTCTGTGATCCTGTGAGATCATATCTGTCTTCATGATAAAGAACTCACACACATCCCTCCCTCTCCTCATCCATATCTCACACCGTATCCCTCTTGCCTCTCCTCCACCTCCATCCTGCTCTGCGTTGGGACGAGTGGTGACGCGTTCCCCCTGTGATGTCTGCTGGATCCACTTTGCTCCCGTTACCCTGGAACTGCACCAGCATCAGCACTTTCACTATTTACAGCCTGAACCTTCTCTGTTCTCTCGCCTCCTCTGTCTCTTTCCTGTTTGCCTCGTTTCACTTCCTCGCATCTCTCCTTCTCCCCTAATCCAACCCTCCTCTCTCTCCCTCCTCTCCCTCTCTTCTCCCTCTCTCCTCCCGCAGAGCCGGACTGGGCCTCGCTGACTTTGGGTGTGTTTGTTTGCCAGGCCTGTTCACTCCTGCACCGCAGCATCCCCCACATCAGCCGGGTGAAGTCTGTCCAGGACACGTGGGACGCCAGCGAGGTGGAGGTAGGACAGTGATGACATCATCATGTATTTCTGTATGGCTGTAATGCAGATGGAGACCCAGATCTATTATCTCAACAACCATCTAAGCATTCAATTATACCCGGACAGAATAATCCAGTAATCTATTGGAATGACTTTCTTATCTAAGGCAGTATCCATCAGTATATGATGTTCGATTGGCTGTGAAACCAGCGTCTTGGGACAACAAATCCATACCAGCCCAGAGAACATTGATCTTCACCTCACCGTGACCTCTGACCTCCCTTTGGGGGGAGAGAATTTCCTCACAGGGATCAATAGAGAATCATTCCATTAGCGAGGCTGTTTACACGTCCTCTTGTGGGTGTAAGAAGCAGCTGAGCTGTTGTGGGTCTTGCAGACATGTCAGCAGCAGCTGTGATTCCGGTGCAGAATGATCAACATGGAAATGTGCACATAGGCATCGAGGAGCTGGGTAAAAATCAATGGCTCTGCAGGGGAAATGCGACGTTTTCCTTTGATTGTGTCATGTTGGTGCTAAATCCCCTCGCTGGAGGAGCAGAGGGCGTTTCAGGGAGATGATGCTGGTGTGAGTGATGAGGAGAGGTTGGAGGTTGGAGATGTGGGAGGAGAGGTCATGTTCAAACTACACGCTAACACGATGAATTCCTGACATGAAACAAGAGAATAAGATTCATGGGTGAATATGTTTGATTGTACTGTGAGGAAAAAAGGTTTGTGTTGAATTTTTGTGTGTCTGTCGTTGAAGTTTTGGAAGAGATGATTGGTTGATTGACAACAATCAGCAACAATAACAACAATAACAACAATAACAGTAATAATAATAATAATAATCATAATAAAAACCACAGTTGTATACGTAATTGCATGTAAAGAATTTCCTACATAACAGTCTCTAACTTTATTTTGAAAGGATGCATTTGTTGTTTCTGTACGTTGCATCATTTAATATCGATATAATCTGATAATCATATGCAGGTGGATGCAGAACTAACATCCGTCATTGATAATGCAGGTGCCTCATTAACAACACAATAACTTCTATCACACCTCAGTCTTTACAGTTGTTGTGTGTTTTGTTGAAACATGATTTTTTTGTCGATCTGCTGTAGTCATTTAAAGCTGGCGTTTGGATGACCGGGTTGTGTTGTTGTGTTGTTTCATCTGCAGTTAATGGCGGCTGTGGGAAACAATGCAGCCAAAGCCAAGTATGAGCAGAAGGTTCCTGCTTTCTACTACAGACCAACACACACTGACTGCAAGTGAGTCCACTTCCCTTTGTCACTTCCCGAAACCACCAACACTGGATGTGTAGTTTCTATAACACAGTGTTTATAGCTCACATGTAGCAGTTTTCTCACTGTGTCAGCGAATATTATTACTGTGTGGGTGTGTGTGTGTGAGTGTGTCGGCATGCATCTTTAAAGATCTCATTAGAACAGACAGAGGAAACACTGAGATAGACGTCGACTCCATGTTGCCAGGTTGTGTCTCTGTTCCCCCGAGAACTGAAAGAGAGTTTAGTGTGTAAGATCCAGCGTCATTCAAAGACGCGTCTGCAGGGGGCGAAACATGTTACGCTCCCGAAACCGAGAGAACAGACCTCCTGGTTCTGAGACGCTGAGAGAGAGAGAGAGAGAGGGGGAGAGAGAGAGAGAGGATGAAAGCAGTGTGGAGCCTGGAGGGGAGACGGAGAGGTTGGAAGAGACAGAGGAGAAGACGGTGAGAGACAGAGATGGTTGGCATGGTGATGTGCTGACTGCTGCACAGTGAAGAGGAAAATGGTCTGAACGTCACATTTCTGTCTGTATCTGCAGCTTGACTAGAAACTGTGCAGAGCTATTATTATGATTATTATTATCAATAATAATAACATTAATAATAATAATAATATGGTGATTATGATAATGATGATGATTATTATTATTAATAAGAATAAGAAGAGGAAAAAACCTAGAGCAACAGCACACATAAATGGTAGAAAAACAACCAGAGTTGTATCAAACCAACTGAGGAGTAATAGTTGGTGTGTGTGCGTGTGTGTGATTGAAATGAAAACTAAATGTGTGTGTGTGTGTGTGTGCGTGTGTGTCTCCGTGTCTCCAGGCTGCTGAGAGAACAGTGGATCAGAGCCAAGTACGAAAGGAACGAGTTTGAGTTCATCGAGAAACAGGAGCCGTATTCTGCAGGTTTGTGTCTCGCACACAGTCGCACACGCTCTGCCAGCATCATCTACATGGACACACACACACACACACATTTTAACAAAGTCACTACTGCGTGTTTAAAGCACGTCAGTGTTGTTGTTTCACAGTTTTCCATCATTAGCCTGTAGTGTGTCAGTATTAATACCCTGTAAGTTCATGTTGTGACTGGAAAGATGCCAGATCCAGATGTGTCGCGTTGTTACTACACACAAAGCTCACTCCCTCCTCACACTCAGGTTTTATTTACAGCACACGCTGTCGACCCTGTTTGCAGGATATGACACGAAGAACACAAGTTTTTGTGTCAGTAACAAAGTGAAAGTATTTTTTTCATGTTGTCATGTGTCAGGTTTGTGTTGTTCTTGTGTGTGTGTGTGTGTGTGTGTGTGTGTGTGTGTGTGTGGAGATAGTGTGTTTATGTGTGTTGGGCCCAGCGATGGAGTATACATTTCACATCTTGTTGAAGATGGGAGGATTCTGATTGGCTGACTGTGACCTCACCCGTTTATTGTTACAGTGGACACACACACACACACACGCACACACACACACACACATACACACACACACATACACACACACATGTAGACACACTGATATGAAGCATTCCACAAATCATTTCTATTTGTACATTCTTGTTTTCTCTAACAGTGGAGCCGTGCATGATATATGTGTACAATGTGTGTGTGTGTGTGTGTGTGTGCGTGTGTGTGTGTGTGCCAGATGTGTCGCGTTGTTACTACACACAAAGCTCACTCCCTCCTCACACTCAGGTTTTATTTACAGCACACGCTGTCGACCCTGTTTGCAGGATATGACACAAATAACACAAGTTTTTGTGTCAGTAACAAAGTGAAAGTGTTTTTTTCATGTTGTCATGTGTCAGGTTTGTGTTGTTCTTGTGTGTGTGTGTGTGTGTGTGGGGGTGGGGGGGTGGGGGGGAGTGTGTTTATGTGTGTTGGGCCCAGCGATGGAGTATACATTTCACATCTTGTTGAAGATGGGAGGATTCTGATTGGCTGACTGTGACCTCACCCGTTTATTGTTACAGTGGACACACATACACACACACATACACACACACACATGTAGACACACTGATATGAATCATTCCACAAATCATTTCTATTTGTACATTCTTGTTTTCTCTAACAGTGGAGCCGTGCATGATATATGTGTACAATGTGTGTGTGTGTGTGTGTGTGTGCGTGTGTGTGTGTGTGGCACTAGCATGGCCTCCACAGTGGCCTGTGTCAACATTGATCCGTTATGCAAAGGATAGAGGGGAAGGAAACGAGTTTGAGGGAAGGAGGCGAGGGAGGGGACAAGCAGGGCTATTGATCGATGAGGTCATGTGCCAGTGTAGGTGAATGTTCCATGTCACACACACACACACACACACACACACACACACACACACTGAGATCAGTGCAGGGGACACAGAGACACAGAGCTAATCTATAACATGCAGCGTAGATAATGGAGATTGACCTGAGGAGAAATACCACTGAGTATTCGAAAAGGACAGTGAACGCATCATGAGTGACATGTCTGTACTGACTCCCCTCACGTCCCTCACTCATTCACTGTCGGTGTTGTTTGTTTAACAATGAAACACTCAGCATCGAGCTGATGACCAGAATGTAAATGAGTCTGTGTTTTTTTGTGTTTGTTTGTTTTTGTGGATCTGGATCAGACAGAGACACAGAGACAGAGACAGAGACAGAGACAGAGACAGAAATGGAGGGTGGAGGATGGAGGATGGAGGAGGAAACAGTGGGGTGGTGGTAGCTTAACGTCGCCGGCTGTAAACGGAGCAGCGTGTCATTAACATGGAACAGGAGACGATGAGATCTCCCCCTGCTGCCTCCACCGCTGAGTGCTTCCCCCTCTCAGCTGGTTGTTTTGCTGCCTTTTGTTTTTATCGCCTCTCCATTCTCCTCCTCCATTTTCTAAACTGGACTTGAAATCGTCCTTTGATTACAGCTCAGCTCCAGTGCTGCTATAAATATCTCCAGCGCCTTATCTAGACGGTCGTCTCTAATGAGCTTTTGATACCATCTTCCCTTCCCCATACCCCCCCACCCCCACCCCCCATCCCATGTCTCTGCCCAGGGTACCGAGAGGGGTTTCTATGGAAACGCGGAAGAGACAACGGTCAGTTTCTCAGCCGAAAGTTCGTCCTGTCGGAAAGAGAGGGAGCTCTGAAATACTTCAACAAGCAGGATGTAAGGGTGATGATGACGATGCAGCTGATTGGCTCAGGGACGTGGGACTGTTTGCACGCCGCTGATGTCAGTGTCTGTGTCTCCCTCCATCAAGGCCAGGGATCCCAAGGCGGTGATGAAGATAGAGACCCTGAACGCGACCTTCCAGCCGGCCAAGATCGGCAACCCCTGCGGCCTGCAGATCACCTACCTGAAAGACAACAGCACACGGAACATCTTTGTCTACCACAGCGACGCCAAGGTGACGCGTCACGCTGACGTCATGGCGTGATGTCATAGCTCATATCAGCTTTACAGTCACACAGGGGGAGGGGTTTTAATAATTAATCTCCCGTTGGCTCGTTAACCGACCAGCATCAGCTAGCACATGTTAGATACATAGATTCAGACTTAGATTGATGATGACCTTTAACCTCTGAGCTGGTTAAGTGAGTCAGCTGTGAGTGAATGCTCAGATGAGTCATCACCTCAACCACGAGGATGATCCTCCTGGGGGAGAAGAGCAAAGAGCAAAAATTAATGTTCCTTCAGCGCCCTCTGCTGGTTGAGTCCTGTCCCTGAAGGCTGTGATGAACAGGGTTCACTGGGTTTGTGGTGGAGATATCGACAGGGCTGCAGCATCCTCACACCTCACTGCAGAGACACAGCACCATCACAGGCACCGCGTTCTTTATTCATTCATTTATTCATTTATTCGTTTATCCATTTGTTCATTTTACAGGAGATGGTCGACTGGTTCAACGCAATCAGAGCCGCCAGGTTCCACTACCTCCAGGTGGCTTTTCCCGGAGCAGGCGACGAGGAGGTGAGGATGAAGAATGGAACCAAACAGTTATGTTTTTTGTAACTTTTTATTTCCGTCTCATTCCGCGCGATTCCCTTTTGTTTTTCCAGCTGGTGCCAAAACTGACCAGGAACTTCATGAAGGAAGGTTTCATGGAGAAAACAGGCCCCAAGGTTTGTGTCTGCAGCCTCCTTAAACCCCACCCTTTCTCATCCACTGTGCACTTCCACACGCCCGACCCCCGACCCCTGACCTCTGACCTCTGTTCTCTCCTCTTTGCCTCAGCACACAGAGGGTTTTAAGAAGAGGTGGTTCACGATGGACGACAGGAGACTCATGTACTTTAAAGACCCTCTGGTAAGAAGAGACCTGCGTTTGCTCTCTCTCTCTCTCTCTCTCGTCTCACTCTGTGCTCCCTCGCCCACAGGATGCCTACGCACGTGGTGAGGTCTTCATTGGCAGTAAGGAGAACAGCTACACCGTCCTGGCCGGCTTGCCCCCGTCTACCCAGGGCCACCACTGGAACCACGGCATCACCATCGTCACGCCGGACAGGAAGTTCCTGTTCGCCTGCGAGACGGAGGCTGAGCAGCGGGATTGGATCGCGGCCTTTCAGAGAGTTATCAATCGACCGATGAGGCCACAGGAATATGCAGGTATACACTGAACAGACGATCACAAAGGTCGACACGACTCAGTGTCACGAATGGCGGAAAACAATAATTCAGGTTCCTTCACAAAAATAAAAACAAAGATCAGATTATGGGCAAAAATGTTGTCACCTGCATGACAGTATTTCATCTCTCGTTTTATTCGTGTGTCTCTGCAGTGGAAGCTCATTTCAAACACAAGCCTTGAAGCCTGCAGGAAGCCACAACTCCAAAAAAAAACAAACAAAAAAACTTTTTTTAAAAATCCAGTCTTAGTTGAGAGACGACCCCTGAGTGGACCACGCTGGGACGAGGTGGGTGGGGTTTTGGGGGGGCGGATTGTGATTGGCCGAGATGAGAAAAGATGAGATGGAAGTTCTCCAGTCTGTGTGTCTGTCGTAAACTCAAACACTAAAGGGACTCGTGGCCGCATACGGGGTCAAACACTGGTGTTCTGAGGCCAAAGGTCAGCTGATGTCGTCCCTATTGCGCCTGCCAACTTTGCGCTATACATTACAACGTCAACCACCCCCCCTCCTCAGCCATGTGGGCCCTTCCCCTGCAACAGCCTCCCCCCTCCCCATGGATTTTGTCTTGTGAACGGTGCATTTGACCTGTAATCTAATGTAATTATGTAATTTAGAGTCACCGCTTGCTTAACGGAGACGAAGCATTGTTAATTTATTGAATGTACAGTTTTGATGACAGTGGCGTTACCATGTCTGTGGAGTCGTGAACTCTTTTTTTTCCCTTTCTCTCGTCGTTGAGGACGCAGCGAGGTGGAACCTCTGACACTGACACCCTGTCACACCTGAATCTACAAAGTGCTGTTAACAACAAATATGCATAAGAACACAAACACAAACTCTCAGTGATCACTGTCGCTGTTAACGTAGCTGCAGGCGGCTGACCTGCTTCCAGACAGGGTTCTTTTACAACCTCCGTCTGACAGCTGTTCTCTTACTTACTTATTTATTTATTTGTTTGTTTGTTTGTTTGTTTGTTTGTTTGTTCTGTTGATCGTACCGAGTCGTCGTGAGCAGTTGTTGCTGCTTTAAAGGATTGTAACCAGTTTAGGATTGTAATTTATACAACACTTTGACAAACTGTTGTATTTACTTTTTGCATCTTTTGTGTTAGGGACACACCGCTGTGTTGATCCATGTTGATCCGTGAAGGTCTGAGGTTTGGTTCGTTATGAAAATCTGAACATCATCAATACAGACGAGTCTGAGATCAAACGGCTGATTTGTCTGATTTGTGTATTTGATTTGATACTTGGGTCTAAAGTTCATGCTTCTGTCACCATGTCAACGTGGATGCTATGAAAAAGGGTCTATTATTATATTATATAATATGATATTATATATATATATTATATAGCCTATAATATTATTTATATCGATTTTTTATTTATAACACTGTATGTTTATGAGTGAAACACATTATGAGGTGTAATGTGCCTGTAAGGATGCGGATTTCCAGCAGGTGGAGCTCTTCAGCTACTTTGAAACCCCATGTGGTCACAGTGAAATATGATCATGATCATATGTTGACAGGTGAAAAATTAAAGGGGTAATTTCACATTTTGGGGACACTGACATCAATGGATGCAAGTAGTTTCCTGTTTGTAAAGGTCTGAGGCTGTTCCCATGTTCCAAACTATAGGTGGCGCTCATTAGTGTCACACAGACTTTCTGTAGTTCAGCGGGTGTAAGTGTCACCTGATGATCTCGCCACTCTTACACAAACTTCCAAACACGCTGGCTCCGGGACTATATGAAATTATGGGAAAGTCAATGTTTCTTCTGTCTGGCCGCTGTGTTGTCGTTGGCAACCAGGTTGTCATGGTAAACCTGTGGGACAGTGAGCCACTGAGCTGCAGCAGCCGGGTTGAAGCCGCACAGGAAGCTGGCGGCTGGGCAGCCGGCGTGTTTGTCCTACAGATAATATGGTCAGTGAAGTGGTGGCACTTAAAACAAACACTTGGTGAAAGTGCTGCCGCGCTGTGTCGTCATCTGGTCTGGATGTGGTCGGAATCACCCTTAATTCATTTTGGGTTGCTCCGACCGCTTGTTATTATGAGTTTAGATTCTTGTGAAACTCATTCTTTCTTTCAGATCAATACGTCGCAGCTCATTATAAGACATCTAGACCATAACCTGCGTTGTTGTACTTTTAACACTCACAAAGCCGTTTTCATTTATACCCAACAAAGACGAAACCAGAAACACAACTTGTCCCCACAAAGTTCATGTTGGCATAAGAATCCTTTGTTAATAACCAACAAATAGATCACCAATTTAAAAAAAAGATATGAAAATAAAATAGCTATAGACCTTGAGACTCCGACGCGCCGCCTTAAACGAGTGACTCTTGTATGAATATGTTTAGTTAGTCTGGAGATTTAATGGAACGGTTGAGTCTATCGTTTGCTTTCCACAGACCTGTTTACTCAGCAATGAGAAAAAAACAACGACTCTTTGTTCATCTCAAGACGTTTGTTCTTTGTTGTTGTTGTTGTTGTTGTTGTTGTCTGGGAAAATTAAACAAGTGGGGAAACAAAATGAGCTGCGCGTCCCAACAGGAATACCATCCTTCCGGAATCCCCACTCATCAAAACCTTGTGAAATACCTATGTCAGCAGATTGTGTTGCTGTGCCTTCACACATGACACACTGTCAGTGTGTGTTTTTGTCTTTTCCGTGGATTTTTATTGTCTCCTCTTCTTCAAGGCCTGGTGAGCGTTGTGTAGATAGGTTGCTCCCAGCCGGGGGGGGGACTGTGTGGAGCTGGGGCCAAGGCCAGGCCGTTGATAAGCGGTGTGGCGTAGGGGCCTCTGGAGGAGTGGAAGTACGGGTACTGATACAGACCAGCAGGGTACCCGGAGAAGGCACTGTAGAAACCGGAGCTCTGAAGGTCGCTGTAGTCAAAGTGGTTGGTGGAAGAGGAGGTGGAGGTGGAGGAAGGACAAGTGCCCGAGCTGAGGGGGGTGTACTCTGGTGGTGGTGGAGAGGAAGAGGAGGAGCTGTTGTAGTGACCTGGGCTCATCTGCTCCGTCTTAATCTGAGGCCCGAGGGGTTCGTCAGTAGAAGATGGTGGCGGTGGCATTCTAGTGGAAGTCCCAGCTGAAGGTTTGGGTGTGGGACCACCGTGGGACTGGGAGTGGATGAAGGACCCTGTGGGGTTGTTGTGCGCCTGGCTGGTATCTGGCGGGGTCAGAACAGCAGGGCCGTGGCTGTGGGGAGGCAGGTACTGGTCAAGCTCATGGACGTCAAATCCATCAATGTGGCTGATGACGTCAGTGCTGAGCTCTGAGATGTCCACGTTGCTGAAGTCAATGTTCTGACGGCCGGTCGCAGGAGCAGAGCCACCATCGAGCCTGTTGGTGTCCTGTTTGCTCCCCGTGTAAAGGTCAGTCTTTGGGGTCGTGGGAGGAGTCAGAGGACCATGAGACTGACCTGGAAACACCAGTCAGAATGAAAGAGATAAACTCAACAACAAATGCCAACTGAGTAGAAGCTCAAACACAAACAGTGTAGATGCTGGCGGTGTCTCACCTGTCCTGTCTGGACAGTGATGATGGTGTGTGTGTCCGGCTCCTGCCAACCTGCCCATCCCTGGTTCTGTCTTACACAGGTCCGGATGCTGCTGCGGGACCAGTCCCGCTCTGCGGTGCTCCACAGCGGGTTTGGCGTTCTTGCGTCTTCGAGGTTGGTACTTGTAGTCTGGGAAGTCTGTCTTATGCTGCAGCCGCAGCCTCTCGGCCTCCTCCACAAACGGACGCTTCTCCGGTTCCGAGAGAAGCCTGAGGACGAGACCGGATTAACAAAAACACACGGACATAAACCAAACAGTGGATCCTGGCATCATCATCATCAAACCAAAACAAACCCGCTGACCCAGCATTAACCCATCAACCAGTCAGTGTTATCATTCATTATTATCAGTTTGCTTTTGACTGACACTCTCATTCTGGACTGGAATTTACTGCCTCTCATCAGGATGTGACCTGGAGACACAGGTGCAGATGGTGGTGCAGGTGATGGACACACAGTGACGGTTGGATGCCGGGTGGTTGGATGCCGGCTGGACTCACCGCCACACTTTGCCCAGCGTCTTGCTGAGCTCCGCGTTGTGCAGGTGTGGATACTGGTCCGCCAGCTTCCGGCGCGCCGCCTGCGCCCACACCATGAAGGCGTTCATCGGCCGCTTCACGTGCGGCTTGTTCTTGACTCTCTCCGCGTGTCCGCACATCGGCACCAGCGTCCAGTCGTAGCCTTTCAGCACCTGCGACACCGCGTCCCGGATGCAGGTGGGGAAGCGCTCGTCCCGCGCGCCGCTCCTCCCTCGTGCGCCCTGACCCTCTGGAGACGCTGCGGACTCCGGACCCGGACCACGCGGGGTCACGAGGCGCTCGCTGCCCGCCGGGCTGCACGGATGGTCCGTCACTGTCTTTTTTTCCTCTGTCATTTTTATAAAAGCAAAACTGAAACAGGAGTTTGGTTTGGGTGCAGTGCTGCGTGCGTAAAGGCGCACGGGCTGAGGTCAGAGGTCAGTCTGCCCGCGGGATCAGGTCAAATCCTCCAGGTCCTGGTCTGGAACTTTACATCACTTCTCATACGGCAAGAGTTTGACGAGCCTCTGTTTTGTTTTTTAACTCTTCATCTCTTTGTAGCGCTTGCATGTCTCCATCTCTCCACCCCTCCTGTCCCATTGGCTCCTGCACTGTTTACCAGTCGAGATCCTCCCAGTTTGGCAAGAGACGATATTAGATTCAGGGGGGAAAAAAGAAAAGATTTATGATCCTTCTACTATAATAATATTTACATTATTTTGTGTTTACGTTTTATAAATGCAACATAACCTTTTTCTGAATTTATTGGATGTACTTTAAAGTTTCTTATTGGTTTTATTTGGAAAAAAAAGAACAAAACGAAGATGTTAATAATAATAGTAATGTAATAGTAATAGTAATAGTAATGATAATATTCACATGAGTTTGGGTTAAATTAGCATTTGATAATACAACACAAGTATTTCTTATTTATATTAATACGAATTTCCTTTATTCTTTATATTATTATTATTATTATTAATAGATAAATCGATAATAAATAAATAGAACAATCATAATAATATTCATTATGGGTTGTGTTAACTTTCCATTTAATAATTATGCTGCATTCTTTTATTGACAAAATTGTAAATATTTCATTCTTTATAGTTTATTATTGACTTGATTAATAAAAAGAAAAAAAACGTTAACACAACAATTACATCAAATAGTATCATTCCTACTAATAAAAATAATAATAGTAATGCACTTCCGCGTATGTTTGGACACGTGACCGGGCGCAATGTGCAGTGAATATGGCGGCGGTCAGTGAGAGTGGTGAGAGCAGCGTGAGGAGAAGAAGAGGAGGGGACAGTGGGACACAGACGGGGACACACTCTGCAGACAGCGGCTGTGGACATGGAGCAGACACCGACACACAACCGGGCACCGAGCGGACTGCCGAGTCACTGCGGACCGGAAGTTACTGGCTCTGCCGCATTGTGCTGCTTCGCTCCGTCGCTTTTATTTACCGTGAGTTTGTCTTCACACAACCAAACTTTATTATTCACTTTCATGTGTCACTTTACGTCCCACATCTGACCTTTGACCTCAGCCAGGGCCTCTGAAACAACGGTTTGCCTTAATTAGTCCTCATTAGGACACAAACACAGACACACAGACATTATAAAATGTCCAGTTTTGTTCAGTTCTAACAAATTAATGACTTGTAGTTACAACTGTTACATACATACATTTATTTATTTATTTACATTAACACTATCCTTTCAAAAAACAGACCTTTTACAGCACTTTAATTTAAAGTAAAATGTTTCAGCTGTTTGTGTGCGTGCATCTGTTTGTAAACTCATTAATGGATCCCAAGACTGGTTTTTCAAAGCGGACATTCCGACAATAACACAACGCAAACACAAGTGTCAGTGAAGATATTAAGGCTGCATATGTAAATACAACAGAATGTTTGTTCATGTTATTATCTACACCTGTGTTGACCTACTTTGTGTCAAGATGGCCGCTGTTAAAATCTCTGTGTTTTTTTCTGTAGTCGTGGCGTTCACTGTCGCCTACAACCAGAACAAGCAGCTGATTGGTGAACGTGGCCTGATGCCCTGCAAGAACTACCTCAACAGTGTGAAGCGCTACGTGGGAGGGAAGATAGGCATGGCCGCCCTGGCCTACACGCCCTCCATCCTCTGGTTCCTGGACTGGGAGAACATGGACGCCAACCTGGACGGCATCGCCCTGGTGGGGATGGCCCTGTCTGCGTTTGTGCTGGTGACGGGAATGGCCAACATGGTGATCATGGTGACACTGTGGGTGCTTTATCACTCGCTGGTCAACGTGGGACAGCTGTGGTGAGTCCCACATGATGGACACATGCGTTGGCTGATTAAAAAAAAACAGTCATCAACATTTTTTTCAAACTGTTCAGTCAAGTAAATATTTTATTGTAGTTATATTCTTAATGTGACAAATAGATCAGAATTCTTACACTGTTGTTTCCTTTTTGTGTTCTCTTTCCAGGTACTCCTTTGGTAAGTGAACGTCATTGTGTTAAAGCACCTCGAGCTAAACGTACATATCTGATATTACATACTGACATTTTTAGAGTCGCGATGAACATGATTCCAAACATAATGTGTATATATACAATCCAAGTCAGTCATTGAAGCTACTGGAAACTGATCCCAAAAAACAAATAAATATTCATCATTGAAAAATATGCAGTGGTGGAGTCATAATAACGCCCGCACATCGGTCTGAGCGGTGGCGTCCTCGTGATTGTTTACAGCCAGTTATTGGGTTAAAACCCACTGCCACTGACATGATTAAGGTTTATTGAAGTACAGTGCCTTACCAAACCATCATGAATGTAACAGTAAGGAAGGGGGACAGAGAGGAAATAAATAAAGAGAGTATATAAATAGGAGGTTGGGGCTCCAGCCCAGATAAATGGCGAGGTCAGTGTATTGGGAGACGCCAGGGCGATGTCTGTGGTCAGGAGCTGTGGCTTCCGCTCCTCTTTTTTTTTTTTTTTTTAATGTAATGGGCAGCTTTAAATCTCCGAACTAAGCTCCTCAAATTGTTCCCAAGTCGAGACGACACACCAGAGGCTGTTTGGGGCACTGGTGGCGGATACCGCTTCACTCACTCGAATATAATAGAATATAATGAAATTAAATTGTGTTTATTTTTTTTTTTATCGTGAATCGTGGCGCTGGTCTGTGGGTCAGTCGCTCCACTACTTATGCACTTACTGTATTTATCTTTTTTGAATGCCATCATCAGCATCATCTGACAAGTTAAATAAGCAACAATGACACTGGATTAAATGTCATAGTCACCACAAAGCAAAATTTGTGTAAAAAAAAAAAGTGGCTGTAGATCCAATTATCATTCACTGGAAGCTGGGTAGTTACAGTGATCTGATGGCTGTATGGAGAGAAATCGACTTGTCTACTTTCATTTTTCCCTTTTGGTTTAACCTGTTGCATTAGGTGTTGTTTGTTCATGTGTAAACGTCAGTCGATGTCTGATGGTTTGTCCAGGTTGGGAGAGCCAGCTGCTGGAGACGGGCTTTCTCGCCATTTTCTTATGCCCTGTTTGGACGCTGTCCCAGGTCCCCCGCCGCTGCCCCCCCTCCCTCATCTGCATCTGGACCTTCAGATGGCTCATTGTCCGCATCATGTTAGGAGCTGTGAGTAAAACATTTCACATATGTCCATAATGTGACCTGTAAACAGAGCCAGAGTCCACCGTGTGAACTAAAACGGAGTCACGGCTTCTGTTATTCAATATTTTGAAATGTTTTTAATACATAATATTCATTTCCTTCAAGCGTCACTTTCTGCTGCCCTTATTTCTCTGCACCAAACTTTTAACTTGTCAAACACAATTAAAATTAGTCATATGGAATTAAGATGCGGGCTCCCCGTTCCTAAAACCCCCCTGCTCCCAGCAGCACCTTGACTAACACATTTCCTGTGGTATGTGAGGTAGACATGGATATTTCTGTCTGGGTGGAAGCAGATGCTGTAAATTCAGCGTGTTGGGTACACACACATCTGAATACGTCCAGCATGTGAGGAAATAAAAGGATTTCTCGACAGCGTAATTCCCCGGGAATACTCCAGGGTTTGTCCTCCTGATTTGAGTCCGTTACTCTTGGAGCTGTGCTTTGCTATAAACGCCTGCCAGTATTTGGAAGTCCAACCCAAATATATGGTCGGCTAAACAACATGTCTGCTTGTTTGACAGTTTCCATGGTAGATTTCAGACCACCGACTGGGTTTCATCTGCCAATCACTGCAGTCACCGCAAACCTAGTGGGGTTTTTCCTGTTAAGACAATGGAGAGAGCTGCAACATGAGGATAGCACCTCACCTTTGTACATTTGAGAATATAGAATCTTTGATTCTGTTCAATTATGTGTGTGTGAAAGAGTTTATAGATAAAATTACGACAACTAATGGTTTATAAAAGAAAATTAAATCTTCAAATTTGCCATTAATATAAATAATCCTCCCTTAGTCTCTATAGATGTGGTGGCATCATGTTTATATAATCTCTGGTAGTTGCCCACCAAATGAGGGTTTGGATGATTGTGTTGTGTCCGTGTTTTTGTCCTGACTAACATCTGGTGGACAAATCACGGCCCTCAGTGCTCTGGCATCAGCTGATCAGATGTTGGTGATAATCCAGACCTGTGTTTTTGTTTTTTTTAACAATGAGATTTACATTTTTATGGTTATTTACAACAATGCTGCATTCAAGCGCTGGCAGGAATGTCAGAAATCCAGAACTTTAAAGTTAAACATCCAAATAACATCCACATGCTATTTTGTCAGGAAATCACATCCAGATGCTTAACAATAGACAAAGGAAAAGAATGTTATGGAAAAGTCGACATCGGCGTATATATTTAGAAAAATAAAATGTAAAACTACTTTTAGAAAAAAAACCACATGTGTACTGAGCATCATTGCAGATTACATGTGATTAGGATGGCAGAACTTTTGTGTAGCGACTCTGTGTTTCATCCACTCTGACTACAACTATTTATCTGTCTGACAAGTGATTATCTCTTTATCTGTTTACACGTTTATCTGGAAGAAATGTCATGTGGCTGTCTGTTAATTGAATCAGGCGTGTAGACATGTGCATAACGGTAATTGTTGTTATTAATGCCCCTTTAGTGCATCTGGATGTCTTTAATCCATTATGCACATTTTGGTGGGGGATTAAACTGCTCGGTTGCCTTTCTAATTTACACTGCAGCAGCTTGTTTGCATCACCAGCTGACATGAGGCTAATCAGGCGATACGCTATGAGAAGAAAAGGGCAACTAATTTGATCTTAATGCCTCATAAGCACAGAATTCTCTGTGACGCAATTAGTCACGTTCACATAAGAGCAGAGGAAAGAAGAAGAAAAAACGCTCCACGTTTCTTTTGTGACCATTTTTCCTCGTAAATAAACGCCGTCGATGTGACGCTTTCAGCTGGTGAGGACATATGGTCTTGTCTCGCTGTTTGACGACTTTGTTAGAGCCATAAATTTCACTCTGCCCCTCAGCATCTGTCCGTGTCGCTGTGCCTCTTCATCATTTTTAAAGCTGTTGGCCTCTCTCCAACCTGCCCTGCATATATATATATATATGTATGTATGTAGTATTTACTCTGGAAGGAAATTTGTCACCTTATCCATCAAAGTGGAAGTTATGATGAAATCAATGGTTAAATTGTTGGTTTGCCAGTTTCGTTATTTTATTTTAATCAATCGTTATTTTATTTGTTCAACAAAACAGAAGCAAAGCAGAAAACAAATTCACCCTTTTACACAAGTTAATGTTATTTATTGTTAATTGTCTTTCAGTCAGTAGTTGTCAATAATTGTCTTTATTGTCGATCTTTTCCAGGGTCTCATTAAAATCAGAGGGGACAAATGCTGGAGAGAACTCACCTGCATGGACTACCACTACGAGGTACAGATGTGTGTGTGTGTGTGTGTGTGTACTCACACACACAAAAAATGCAAACACTGTGATATAATTTCAAATGAGTACGAACATATGAGGAAATTGGTTCTTGATTAGGATAGGAATTATATATGTTCTGTGTAATTAGTTGCCATGGTTACTCATATCTTGTTAAAAAGTGGAGAGTCTCAGTCTGACCTGTCAGAGGATGTTGACATGGCGGGTTGTCACCTGTACGGGTTGGGCAGAAACTGGTGGGTGGAGCCTCGCAGCAGGAAAGAAGGGGGTGGGGGGGTCTTCAGAATTTGCATATTGCAGTTTTTGAATGATCTTTGAATGAATCTGCAGTGGCAGAAATACACAGTGATAGTTTGTCAATAGAATAATGTGTAATAGGAAATGTGCTGTCGCCTGATAAATTGTGTGTCGTGGATCTTATGTTAATGACGGCTCAGTTGAACTGCTTCAGTCTCAACTGTCATCGGTATGTTGTTGTACACACAGAAAGCCACAGGCGCCAGGTGAGGCCTTATTAACCCTCTGACACACTGGCGCCTTTCAGACCTGCACGTCTCCTGACTCTCAGGCGGCTGCGTAGGTGCATTTCGGCAGTTGCCGTGTTGTTTGCTTTGGGTTGTTTGTTGTAACGCAGCTAATTTGCGGGCCAGGTGGAGCTGTTTGGTTGTCTGAGGTTACAGGCTCATTGCCCTTGGATTTCCAGACGTGTTTTAGTTCACTATAGGTGAAATAACCCTTTTTCCTTTTCCGTGTCATACACGCAGTGAGAGTACACACCAACTCGCCAACCACCTCTTCTTTTTATTTGTAAACCCTCCTGTTCCTGCGCTGTGTTTACGTTTCACCACCTCACCTGATACTGCTGACATGTTCAGCCATTACACGGTTGGCATGCGACCACCTCGTGCACACACACTTAATCATACGTACACAAACACTGCACGGCCCTGTATGAAACTTCTGTCTGTGTGTGTGTGTAGGTGGAGTTGCGTTCATTTAAATAAAGTTCCATCTTTATTTAGACACGGGAGGTGTGGCGTGTTAAATTGCTCCCCACCCTGGACTGAGACCAGAGATTAGTGCCAAAGCAAATGAGAGAAAACTGCTGAGCAGCCAAAGTTCTGTTTGGAAAATAAGAAGCTACTGGACATAATAACATTTCCTCTTAATTGTTTTTCCATTGATGTAAAAATCCACTGATTCATTTATTAATTTTTGATTATGTGAATCTCAGCTCAGCTTCATCTCTTCTCCGCTTCCTCCTCTGTCCCTCGATTAAATCCAGACCCAGCCAGTTCCCAACCCCATGTCCTACTACATGCACCGCTCGCCGTGGTGGTTCCACCGCTTCGAGACACTGTCCAACCACGTCATCGAGCTTGTTGTCCCCTTCTTCACCTTCCTGGGAAGGCGGATGTGCATTATCAATGGAGCCATCCAGATCCTGTTCCAGGTGATGTGTTTAATTTTCAGTCATCAGTTGTCCTGTTAAAACCACATATCTCCAAACAGGTTATTTAAGTGACCCGTTCATTTTCCTGACAAAGCATCTTTCACATCATACAGTGTTTTTTTTTTTAATTTGTGCTGCAGGTGGTTCTGATCGTGAGCGGGAACCTCAGTTTCCTTAACTGGCTCACCATTGTTCCTAGTCTGGCCTGTTTTGACGACGCGTCCCTGGGCTTCTTGTTTCGCCGTGAAGGAGGAGCCAGGAGGGCGGTGCTGGAGATACAGAGGGAGGACGCCGCTGGACGCACGCCCAAACCCACCAGAGGTATTTAGATCCTGCATATTACACAGGTTGTTCTTACAGTACAGGCTAACGGTCCAAGTAGGTGGAGGATGTCGTCAGGCTGGAGAGAGGAAGTATGAAGAAAAAGAGATTAGCACTTTGACAGCGGAGTAGTTGGGAAACGTATGACATAAAGTTTATTGTAATTTAATGCGATGTGACTTTGATTTTTTTTTTTTTTTACAGAACAGGCTGCTTAAAAATGTCGTAAAGAGCGAGAGTGGCCTCTCTGTAATTGGTCTCATTGGGCCCATTAGTGTCTTTAATGTAGTGGAGGTTACTGAGCATGAACAAGTCTTTTACGTGAAGTGTGAGCGTGTTTTAATCATTTGAACGGAACCAGAACGCCTGCGGAAGGTGGATTAGGTTGATGTCTTTACCATGCACAGACTCAGGTATGAAGGAACCGATGCAGACCCAGCCAGCGCAGGTCAACACCAGGCGTCCCATGATGCAACAGGCCAAAACTTTTTCCACTGGGGAATGTGCTCACATGCATATAAACACACACAGGGCTCCGTTTTAATGAGGAACTAAAAGGATGATGTGTCAGTCACATGGTTCAAAGGGGTTTTAATTAGTCTCTTAATTAATCATGGCTGTGTTTTTGGTGTAATACATAGTGTGTATGTATGTGTGTGTCAGGTATGTTGATGCGTCGGGTGGTGAACGTTTCTCTGGGCGTCCTGATTACCTACCTGAGCACACCAGTGGTGATGAACCTCTTCAGCTCAAGACAGGTGATGAACACCTCCTTTGACCCACTGCGCATCGTCAACACCTACGGGGCCTTTGGCAGGTAAGGTTGGGGATCACCGGGGTCAGAGGTCATTGGTCATGACATTAAAACACCTAAAAAAAGAACAAAAAGTGAAATCTATGTTTTTTACTTGACCCCCTGTCCAGCATCACTAAGGAGCGTACAGAGGTGATTTTCCAGGGCACTCTGAGTCCTGATCCAAAGGACCCTGGGGCGGTTTGGGAAGAGTACAACTTCCTGTGTAAGCCAGGGGATGTTTACCGGAGACCGTGCCTCATATCGCCGTATCATTACCGGCTGGACTGGCTCATGTGGTTTGCTGCGTTTCAGGTACGAACATGTCGACTCACAACATGTTTTTATTTGTTTTATTTTCGATTTTAAAACTTGAAGATTTTCTCAGTTCGTCTTTCACCAGCCCGTCTTCCTCTTCACAGACCTACGAGCAGAGTGAGTGGGTGATCCACGTAGCAGGACGTCTGCTCTCCAACGACAGCACCGTCCTGTCGCTGCTCGACCATAACCCCTTTCAAGGCAGAGCCCCCCCCAGGTAACGCACACAGACCACAGCAGCGTTCCCCTGAACACTGTGACCTTTAATATCCTCTGCGATGACCTTTCGTCAGGGTGAAGCTTTTTTCTTTTACTAACTTAAGGTGCAGACACATATCAGTCAAATGATAGTCATTTGACTGATATGTGTATTCCCTGTCCTATAGCGCCCTCTGGTGAAAATTAATATTATTTTAAATATAAGAGTAGTATAATTGCATAAATTTTAGCACTCAAGATACTCTGGTATCTTGTCATTGGAGTAAACACTCGGCTGCGAGTGATCAGGAGATGAGACTCAGGTGTCCTGCTCCCTCTCAGGTGGGTGCGAGGGGAACATTTCAGGTATCGGTTCAGCCAGCCGGGCAGCGCCAGCGCAGCGCAGGGGAAGTGGTGGCTGAGAAAACGCATCGGACCCTACTTCCCTCCAGTCGACCTGGATGGACTCAGGGGATACTTCCAGTCCAGGAACTGGCCCCACCCACATATTCCACCCAACAGGAAGTGAAGACACGAACTCGGCGGGCAGCATTTCAAAGGAATCTGAAGACATCACCGGCTGATGTCTGGAAGAGGACAGTTTCAGCAGGAGACAAATGAATGTTACAAGGAAGGAATCAAAGCATCATCAGGTTTTATCCTGATAAACTGCTTATTAAAGCCCTTTATCCAAAATCACAAATCCTCACATTTATTCCCAATCAGTGGGATGACTTCATGAAGGGATCCATTTTCAGTAATCACAAACATGGTGCTTGATGATGAGTAAATGTCAGTGTCTTATAAAACGACCTCCGAATAACAGATTTCGTATGTGGACACACCGATCTGCTCTTTGCAGCTTGGCTGCAAGTTCAGAGCAGGTTCAGCCGAATGGGCAGAACCTGGATGGAAAACAAATGGAAAAACTGGAATGCTCAGTATTTAATGCCAATGGGAACGTTTTTCCATATTTACCAAATGAAGACTGAGGCGTTTTTCAGTGTTAATGTGAAAGTGGAGAATCGATCGGCACAAAACAACAGATTCATCAAGGCTGAATGTTACTGCAGCTTGTTGCTAATCCTCATGGTGCATTCAAAAAAGTTGTGGTGAAGAAAAATAGTTAAAATTGTTTTATTAAACTAAATTAAATGTTACTTAATTAATAAAAAAGTCACTGCTCTGTTACAAAAACATGGTTCATGTAAGTTGTACAGAGTTGTAGCAACAGGGAAGTGTCACTAGATGGAGCTGTTCTCAATAATTGACGTCATCTTGATTTCCTTTCTGCTGTTTTTCTGTCATATTGTGCCATTCGTCTCTGTCAATAATAGTTTTATAATTAAAGTCATAGCAGAATGCATTGTAACTCAGCGTGACTCCTCTTCTACATATTTATGTATGTATTTATACTGTATATGTATGTAAATACATATACAGTACACAGTACACGTTTATCAATGAGCTTGAAACACACTCGTTCATTATGTGCAGTGCGTCTTCATTGTAAAATATTTCCACTGTTTCCATGTTCCTTAAACGCCTCTCATGCCACATATCATATCATGTAGTTCACAGAGACGTTTATGTGGCCCTGTCTCTTTTTATACAAGTAAAGCTGCAGCATCATCCATCCATCCATCCATCCATCCATCCATCCATCCATCCATCTGAGCCGGAGGAGCTGCAGCACAGAGTGAATACTTAGTGGACAGTATGCCGAGGACGAGAGGAGACAGCGGAGACACCTTCCTGATGTCCTCAGCTCATTGGGTTTGAGTGATCTCCTCTGGACCTGCGTTGGCCTCCTCTCCTGCAGCTTTATGAGCCACTCGGTTGGGAACTTCCACATTTGCCCAGGGGGAAAGTGTTCTGTGCTCCGATTGTGTAACTTGTGGCAGAGATGGATACACTGTGTGTGTCTGTCTCATCTTGGCTGCTCCTGGCACTTTTCCACACTATATTCTATGACGTCATGTTGAAGGGATGTGGGTTGTTGGAATGATTCAGATACTGATGGATTTACATTACCTACATTACCTACATTAGGTCATGTGGTCATGTGGTCATGTGGTGCAGATGTTCCAGCAGCTGAGGAATGATGCTGTGGAAGATCATCCTCTCTTCACATTTACAGTGAATTCCTCAGAAAGCATATGAACTTGTACTGAACTAAGCTGAGGGTCATGTGGGGTCATGTGAAGTCATGTGAGGTGAAGTCTCCCAGACCAGAAGCTTATGTATGATAGCATTTAAAAATGTTGTGTTGTGTTGTGTTGTCCAAACACAACATTCCCAGTCTGAGTCTGTGCCAAGCTGCACCTGAGACAGGAAGCGGAATTCCCACCTGTGTATGATAATGAGAACATACAGTACATCCTGGTCTAATCACAACATGACAACACAACACAACATGACACGTCATCATCTCAGTGATGTGAACGTGAATCTGCGTGTACAGTATTTGTTGATAAAACACTAACGTCTCGCGCTGTGGTTTTCCGGTTTAGGGTGGAATGTCCCAGCGGACGCACCGTGAGTGACCAACGCGTCTCCGCGCGCTCCCAGCGCCACAACACCACAGCACACGGCGGGGGGCGGAGAGAGAGAGAGGTAGAGAGAGGTAGAGAGAGGTGTGTTTACATGGTGATCCAGCAGACCTGACGTGTCTCCACAACAACAACCGCTGACTCCAGCTTTACGCACAGACATGATCTTTACGCACAGGTGAACTCCTCTCGCCTCCACGCGCCTCCAGGTTCAACGCGGGAAGAAGACACACACAGAGAGAGAGAGAGAGCGTGTATCTGCTGGTTGTCGCGGAGGGAAACAGGTTGTCACTCGGAGTCATGTCCAGGAAGAAGGCAGCGAGAGCCAAAGGCAGCGCCAGGAGCCCCAAGGCGTCGCCGAGCAGCGGGAGGACGGGGAAGGGTCTGGCCGCCGCCGGCGCTCCGTCCTCCGGGCTGGTGTATCCCAGCAGACCGTCCATCAGCAACAGCGGAGAGTTCTACGACATCGCCTTCAAGGTGAGCGACCCACACACACACACATACACACACATACAGTCTTATGTCTGTACAACAACACGTGTAACATTGTAACTATTCTGTGATTCTCATTTCTTATTTGAATTTTTTTTTAACTGACCCACAATTAAGTCATCTTGACTTGGTGAATAATATAATAATAATAATATAATATAATAATAATATATGATACATGATACATTGTATCTCAGATGTGTAGATTAGAGTTGACGTGGTTGATTTCGGTTGTTTTTAAGTCAGTAAAAGACATAGTATCGTATAGTGCTGTAACACATTCCTTTGCTTGTGTGGAGTTAGGATTTGACTCCTCGTCACTTCACTTCACTCATCACTGATCACACATCCCACAATACAGTCAAATCAATCCTGTGAAATTCGATTAATTGAAACAGAAGTATATGTTTTAATTGTTGAAACATTATCTCAGGTTAATTGAGTGAAATGGAATTAATTTAACATTCATTTGATTAATCCAGAAAAGGCTGATCGTGGAATGTGGAATCAATGTGGAAGTGTTTGTTAGCTTCATCATTGTGGACAGGTGCATTATAATTTTAACAGATCCTATAAATTAGTCTGTGTGTGTGTGTGTGTCTCTCAGGTGATGCTGGTGGGGGATTCAGGTGTGGGGAAAACCTGTCTGCTGGTTCGCTTCAAGGATGGAGCCTTTCTCGCTGGGAGCTTCATCTCCACTGTGGGCATCGACTTCAGGGTGAACACACACACACACACGCACACACACACACACACATATAGAGACACCTGGTCACAGGGAAAACATGCAGACTGAACCAGTAACCTTCTGTCTCTTTTCTATAAGAGGTCAGTTATTGAAGCCCACTCTGCCCCTCAGGCCAAACAACACATTTCAACGCCATCAAGCCAAATTAAAAAGCTCATTTAAAGTGAGTTATTTATTTATTTATTTATGGAGGCACTTATTGTTGCATTCTACTACTACTAATGAGTAAACCAGAGACCTGCACGTTGTCGTGCCCCGGGGGGGGGGGAACTGCCAACAAGGCCAAACAGTGCTGATAAGGCACAGCTACACTTTCTGTGTGTCGGCCCCAGATGAGAAGCAGCGACCTGTTTCAGTCTTTCACTCCCCCCCCCCCGCCCCCCTGTCTTTCCCCCCCCCCCCCCCCGCCCCCCTGTCTCTATAACTGCAGCATCTGACAGAGCTGTGTGGTGAGAACCTCCCCTGAGGAGGAGATCTCAGCCCTGACGCTGTCATCCACAGAAACCAGCGTAGCAGGAGGAAGAGTTGTGTCGATGCAGAGAGGAAGCCGCTTTTAAACAGTCGCTGGGAACGCCGATAAACTCGGAGAGAGTTATGCGCCTCACACAGCAAACCTGTGTTTGTAATGAAGGAAAAGCGAGCTGAGGTGGAAACAGACGGTCGTCTGTTATCGGCGTCTCTGCAGCAGGGAATCACAGATCAGTGTTGAATTAACGAGCAGAATAAAGAAAGTCAACATTTTCCAGCTCCGTAACTCAGGAATGTTGCTTCATTAAATTTTACCGAATGCAGTCGGGGAAATTTGGGAGAATATTCCGAAAGTATTCCAAAGTAAAGGCTGTTGAGATGAAGACTGAATCAGCATGGGTTCAGGTCCTGGCCGCAGAGCGTGTTATCTTTGTTGTGCTCTCTTAACTTCTGGTTTCTGGCCAGAGGGAAACTCTGCGACACCGTTTGCTCAGAGTTAAGTGGATGGTATTAACACAGAGTAGCTGGGGTCGTGACCTTTCGATGCTTCATTGAAAGCGAATAAAAAAGGATTTTCTGGAGCGTGAAACTGCTTATTAAAGTGAAATGTGACTTGATAAGCTGATTCATCGATGTTTTTACGTACTGAGTATGGACGCTGGTGATCTGTTCAGACATCAACACAGTCACTATGCGACCTTCTACATGTGCGATAAGGAGGAAACAGGAGTCGGTGTCCCACACAAAAACAAACAAGGCTGTAGAAGATGAAACTTTTTTTTCCCAGCTGCTTTTTCCCCCTCCTCATCTGTTTATATTTGTCGGAGAGTGAACTTCACCCACAGCTCTCATGCTGTAGATCTGCTGACAACATCTCTCTGTTTCTGTGTGTGTGTGTATGTGTGTGTGTGTGTGTGTGTGTGTGTGTGTGTGTGTGGTTATGAGTGTTATCTATCATATCCACATCTTTTCCTACCTATTCACTCTGTTGGAAATGATGTAGCGCAGCGTAGGACAAGTTAATCATTGAACTAACTGCTGCACCGCACAACTGACGCAGATGGTTCTGTGTGTGTGTGTGTGTGTGTGTGTGTGTGTGTGTGTGTGTGTGTGTGTGTGTGTGTGTATAACTCCTCGGGACAGGTCGTCTCAGTCACTGAAATTGTTTTCTGAAAATGTAGAGACCTAGAAAACTCCATCATTGTTGTTGTTGTTGTTGTTGTTGTTGTTTACGTTCTTGATGCTGAGTTCAGTTTATTAGCTGATTGAGAGCTGATGAGATTTCTTTTTTTAGTTAATTTAGTTACGAGTTGTTGTCGTTACCATAACTTCCTCCGCCTCCCCCCGCTGGCAGTTTGTCATTGTGTGAATTAGAGAATACAAAGTTGCCGTGATCATGGAGCTGGTGAGTCACACTTTGCTTTAGAAGACTGTGAAACATGGGTGTTCATGGGACATGTGTTTATTTTAGAGCTGGCCGCTGATCATGGCTCAGTAATTAAATCAGCTAATTTCATTTTTACAATTCAGATTTTGAGTATGTGCACACTCGCTCTGTGGAAGGTTTTTTTAATTTAAATTATTTAAATAGAAATCAAATTTTTGGCTTCACTGTCTTCACTGCTTTTAAATACACCACCGGACATGCTGGACAACACTGGTTGTCATAGTAACGATGTACAGGGAAACCAGGGGCAATTTTCTGTCCACAGAGTGAAGAGGGGCAAGAGGCAGTTTACATTATGCATGCAATAACACACAGACACACACCTCTCATCAATGTGTAGCTGGTTTGTTTGAAAGTGCAGGATGAATCATTAGTCTTTGTACAGTTGTATCATTATGTTTGGTTGTGTGCGTCTGAAAACCGGACTTTGAGAGTGAACATTTAGAAACAGGCATCTGCAGGGTCACTCTGCTTTGTTGTTACCTTCCTCCTCTGCGTCACATGACTCCTTGAGTGCTCGTTGAGTTCCCAGGAGACTGTTGTTATGGACCAGTAACCATGACAACAAGGCAAAGCAATGGATGCATGGAAAATGCTTCCACCAGCCTCTGCTCATTCGAGTGGAGGATGACGGAAAGGATTTCTCAAGCTTTAGTTGAGGCCGTGGCATCAGGCAGTGGGGGGGTGGGCAGAGTGGGGGGGCACGGTGGCGTGGTGACACTTCTTCAAATGGACTTGTTGACAGTGTTCATTCAGGGTTGGTATAAAAAAAAGGATTAGGAAACGTTCCAGTTCAATCACAGTGTTCTACTGAATCCTGCCGAAAGACTCCACTGGAGCGAGTCAGCGAGTCAAGTGTTGATGTGGTCACACACACACACACACACACACACACACAAACCTCACACAGAGGAGACTTTTATTTACACCAGCTTCCTCTGAATATAACATGGTGAAAGTGTTGATAACATCTCGGGCTGTAGTTTTCACATTTATCTCTTTCTCAGTGGTTTTGGTTAAAAGTGTGTGTGTGTTTGTGTGTGTGTGTGTGTGTGTGTGTGTGTGTGTGTGTTCATTTCAAACAGTGTGATGACAGAATCTCTGTCTCCATCTGGGTTGATCTCATTTCATTTTATCTTCACCAGCGCACAGCTTCACACTTCATGTTGTCTGAACAAATTTTCCAAACCAACTGTCCCAGAATTCTTTTGTGTGTTTTTAGCACGAGAGGATTTTAGGAGCGCGAGCGGAAAATTGTTTTGTGTTTTCCTCCTCATTCAAAACAAAGAAATCCCTCATGTGCATCTAAAGGGATGGAGTTCAATTATCATTTAAATGGGACTAAAGGCAATTTCACAGATTGTGTGTAACCTGATAACTTGATTGTTCAACAGTGTGTGTGTGTGTGTGTGTGTGTGTGTGTGTGTGTGTAGTGTACTGGTAAAACAAAAATAAGGCAACACATATACTGTGCACTTTCACTGTTCCAGTTGACAACTGCACCAAAGACAGACAGTAATTTAAAGCAGACGCTGTAGTCTGTGTGTGCATACAGCTGATAACGTGCATAGAATTCACGGAGCAACAATACGAGGCCATAAATCAGCCTCTTATTGCCACCTTACAGGCTCCTGTAGAATTATACAGCAGAGACAGCAGTGGAGATGCATAAACAACATCAACTGCACAGTGGCTGTTACCCAGTAGTAGTTGATGCTCTCTTATGTTTAACTTTAAGTGTAGCAAGTTGTCAGGCTTAGATAAATAGGAAATGAAAAACATTCCAATACTCCTTATGAAAAGAAGAGATAAAAATATTTAAACCATTCAAACGTATCATTTTATTGTTGATTTCAGTGTTAATATTTTCCTCTCCAATGATCTTCTACTGTCTGTAAGAGCGGGATTTGTTTCCTCCTATAGATATTCAGCTCATACTTTCTTTACATGACAATATCAACGCATCAAGTAAATGCTGCAGTGCCACATAGTGCTCCTGGAATAGTAAATAAATAAAAGAGGCTGCTCGCTGTGTCCTTTTTAAATAGGCCTATGGAGAGATAACACTTGAGCTGGAACAGAAGCTTTAAACCCCAGTTTGACTTATTGGGAGAAAGCAACAATCCCTAATAGGATTTTAAACCTACTGTTTGTATAAGACTATCTTGTATTGAGTGGTTTATCCAAGCAAAATGTATATACAGTAGTTCTATATCCCCATCTCTCTGTAGAACATTTGATTATCTTACAGCAGGCCCACCATGTTGCCTCGTTATGTCGTCTTCCTCCTATAAACACACGTCTCCTGTACCTGCATTACTATGATCAAGTGTAAGAAGGTCCAGTCAATGTTGTGACAGTGAACTGCAGCTGCACAGTTTGTGTAGCAGACAGTTACAGTGATTGCTTTGTCTGTGTGAACACGCTAAGGAGGAATTAAAACGGAGGACCAAGTATTGATCTTTGTGGGACTCCGCAATCACAGTAATCTGTAATCACAGGAAACAAACTGCACTTGTGACGAACTCCCTGCATATATGAGGACTGTTGCTAGGGAGAACTAAAACAAGAAAAAGAAAGAACCTTTACTTTGTGATTTCCGTACTGACTTCAGTGGAGGACCATTAAACGTTACAGCTCATTAAAATTAGCATGGATGGAATATCCTGATAGAAATCTACATTCAGAACCTCTCGTCGCGGGCCATGAGTGATTTCCCCCGGGATCTTGTGTAAAAGTACGGGAGAGGGGGAATGTTAAAGCCTCCTCCTGAGATGGAGAGAGAAGACAAGTGGAACAGACCGAGTATTAAAGGAGACAAGTCGAACTCACTGCGGCCGACTGCTCCCAAAGCGAAACGTCCGCTGAAAGAGGAGAGAAGAGGACGAGAGTGAGCTCCCACAAGTCCAGGGCAAGACTTCTCCGAAACGGATGGACAAACATGGATTGTAATAAGAGAACAAAAAAAAAAGAGGAATCTGGTAATAGGAGGCTGGGACTTGATGTATGGTTGACAGGAGGCTGCAGAGAAATCAGAAAAAACAACGACTGATGAAGGAGAGAGGCTGAGTCGAGTGCGAAGTGCTTTTTATATGAGGATGAGTAATGTCATAGGCAGATACAGGATGTGAGAGGAGGAGGAGAGGAAACGCCAAGGTTACCTGACGTAGGTGTGTCAGGGCCAGTTCTTACGTAAAGATGACGACTCTTCGTCAGTCAGAGAGAAAGAGATGGTCCCAAAACACAAACCTGAAGCCAACTGTCTCCCGGTTCAATTTCATTTCTTCCCCGAGCTTCAAACCTTCACATTTCACTCTTCATTCTCTGTTCACTCTCTCCCACTTGGTTTTAACCTTGGAATAAGAATCCGGGCGAGCAGCCCGCTCTCTGTAATGGCTGCACTCACACTGGATTAAAATGGAAGACGTGTCCAAGGTGACTTACGAGTGCATTTTAAACCTGAGAGAAACAGGATCGTGATGGACTGAAACGGTCGCGCAGAACGCATGACAAAGAAAAAATACGTCTATAAAAACAAAACAGACTGATACTGACGAGTTTGGTTATTAAAGGGAACTTTTTAAAAAAATTTCTGCTCAGTGACCGGGTGCATCGACAGGAGAGCGAAGTTGGAGTTCATGCTCGACCGCTTTATTTTGAACCCACTGCCAGCAACAGGAAATGACTTTCCTTCATTTCCTTTTGTTTCAGACCTTGTGTTTTTCCGCGGTTCACATTTGTCACTGTCAGCGAGAGCTTCCAGTCGTTCCCTCCTGGAAACCTGAAGAGGCAGCAAACTGAAATAATGAACTCTCATTAAGTCAGCACTGATTACACTGGATGATGTTGGCACATGCGCGTGTGTTCATGTGTGTGTGTTCATGTGTGTTGTAAAAGTTTTCTGATTGAGTTTGTCGACGGGTTAGAAACCAACAGGCTGGTTTGATTGACAGATAACTTACGGCTGCTGCTGAATATTAATGATCATTTATCAATAACACGTTGTTGTGTGCAGGTGTTTGTGTTTATTCTCTGCATGCGTGGATGTGAGTGGCCGTGTGTGTGTGTGTGTGTGTGTGTGTGTGTGTGTGTGTGTGTGTGTGTCTCATCCATGGACTTGTTCTTTCCTCTGAGATGGTGGCTCTTCTGGTGACAGTTGGACGTTTGCTCCATGAGACAGTTGAGATGTAGGAAGCAGGATCATGTCAAAACAGACGCTTCTCACATTCGCACTCTCTAAAGTCTCATTTCAACTTTTTTCCTTCCTTCTCCCAGACTTCCTCCTCTCGGCTGCTCCCTGCTCCCGTCGCTTTGGTTACTGAGCGTCTCCGAGGAAGCTCATCACAGTTAGGAGAGGATGAAAACGATAGAGGGAGGGAGGAAAGGGAGCGAGGCGCTAATGTAGGCGAGGAGGTCGGCAGGACAAAGAGATGATGAGGGTAGATGAGATGGAATCGGAGCCTCAGGTTATTGAAGAAACATTACTGGGGCAGCCATGCAGATTGTTGCTTTTGTGTAAAGATAGGAGTGTGTGTGTGTGTGTGTGTGTGTGTTTTCCGGTTGTTCATCCGTCCACATCATTGTCTCGTGACCGCATTAACTCTCGAATGCCTTTGAAATCTTTTTTTCAAATTGGCTCAAATGTTTAAACGAACCGGGGAAAGTTAATTATATAAATGTAATGTAAAATACAACCGTATATACTTTATCCATAACAGAGGACTGTGCAACAAAAACACACTGATTTGTGTGTGCAGAACCACAAACACTTTTCTTCCAGTCTTTTTTTTCTCATTTCTCCATGGAAACTGCCTGACAGGTCTCCATCTGCTCAGCACTGGTGTCTGACTGGCGCTGCAGGATGCTGCTGTGGCCTCACAGTTATGTAAACACCCAGCCTACACACAGCTCCGCTAACATCTTTACTCCAGTGCAAAGTACAACACCAGTCACACTGTGTGTGCCACTGGAACACTCCCGACTTTAATCCCTGTTACTGCTGCAGCCGTCAGGCGTCAACACAGTCAGTCCGCTGTGGGCGTCGCACTAAAAACCAAACACCTCCAGTGGCTGTGAATGAGCGTTACAGTTCCGTCTGCTCAGCTGAATGTGGTGGAGCCAACGTGCTTTAGCAAATCGACTTTGAATAGCAGCAGCGACCTGCTGGTGCATCAGACACAACGCAATACATATCGTTGTTTGCTTGGTGCAATTTAACCAAATGCTAACGTATTAATTACATAGGAGAAATCAATTAAGATACTGAATCTCACAATCAAGTTTGTGCAGGTGTTTCAGTGTGACTGAAATGCAATGGCCTCCCTTCTCTGCAGTGACACGTCTGCTCTTATATAACTCTGTTTTGTGTGTGTATATATATATATATATATATATATATGTATAAACTGTTGCAGTTTGAGGCCAGTCATTTGCTGTTAGTGTGGCCTCGATGTTCAGATCCTCTCAGAAAGTGGTATAAAAGCAGTAGTTTGTAGTTTTTCATTACCCAGCATAACGACGTCCTTGTTGGTAAAAGGGAGTTCGAGGACCTGGCCTCGCCTTGGCAAACACTGCCTTTTGGGATGCACTTATGAAAATGTGCACATGATTTGTTCTGAGGCTTTTTCCCTGCCTGTACATTGACCTTGCATAATGTTTTTCCTCTCTGTGCAACAACCTGTTGATGCTACTTATCTGTGCTTCATGAGCTACAGTTGTCCATAAGACCCTTTTACCTACAAAGAAGGACGAAAGTTTCATGAAGCATTACTTACAATAGAAATCTCACTTTAAGCAATGATAATAATTATTGTGTAAGCAGATAATATTTTCGTGTGAAGGTGTAAACAGAGAACAGGAAGGCACCCAGAATGGATCCATGGGGAACACCACAGGTTGAGGTTGTAATGATGAAATCTTTTGTTTTGGTGAAACCTGTTGCTCAATAACACAAACTAACACTCCAATGGCTGTGTTCTTGACCTTCTAAATGAGCAACAGTCCGTTAGTCTAAGACTTCTTCCATGTTTGTGCTCGTCTATACTGCAACACCCCATTGTTTCCAGAGGCTGCCCTTCATCATTTACTCTTTCCAGTCATTAATGCGGTGTATTGCAGGGAGGATGAGGCTCAGGAGCTGTTAAGTGTTCCACGTTTGTAAGGTAAACGAAATGTAACTCACAGTATCCCCATGTAATATGGATGAAATGCATTAAGAATGAGGGGAATGGGGCGATTGTTCATGGCTTTAAAGCAAAGCATTCATGGCAAAGATTTGCAGGTGATGGGCCAGAAAGTAGATTGACTAAATAAATGAGAATTTATTTCTTCTTGTAATGATTTTATTTTCACACAGACTGTACAACCTAATCTAACAGAGTTAAATCTGTTCTCCATCTGGTTGGATAAACGTTATGGAGCTGCTGCTGTCTTTGTGTGTGTGTGTGTGTTTGTGTGTGTTGCTGTGTGGCCATCAACCTGGGGGTCGATTTGAAAAGAAGCCGAAAAGCAATTAAGATGTCGCAGTGTGTGTACATGAACGTGTGTGCGTTTCTGTGTGTTGCACTATGCTAAATTGCCAGGAAGAAAAAAAAAACAGTGTTGCTAAATGATGCAACTCCCTGAAACAAACCTATTTCTCATAACAAGAGGTGTGTGCGTTTATGTGTGTTTGTGTGTGTAGTTGTGCGTTGCTGTAAAACAATAGATAGCACACTGAGCTGACAACATCACAGTGATTACAAAAAAATGGAGGCCAAACCCTTATTACACCAACTGTGGTCACAAAATGCCAAGTGTAATACATCAGTGTCGTCATACACCACTCGCTTATTGTGTAGTTTCTTCTTCTCTGCTCCTTTACTCTGCAGATTTCACTTCTATTTATACGTTATATCTATTTACACTTATTGCTCTATTCCTCATCTTGTCTTTCAGAATAAAGTTATGACCATTGATGCTGCGAAGGTCAAACTGCAGGTAAGAAGATGATGTGTGAGTGTTTGTGTTCTTGTAAATAAAGAATGTACTGTTTCCTATGGCGTAAATACCTCATGTGCACACACACACACACAGAGAGAGACATTTTGTTGATTTGTTTGTTGTTTACTCCTGTGTTTTCAGATCTGGGACACGGCTGGTCAGGAGCGGTTCCGGAGCGTCACACATGCTTACTACCGCGACGCTCACGGTGAGTCTGTCTGACTCAACACTCTGATGATTTGATCTGATGATTGACACCAGCAGTGCCTCTGTTGTTGTCTCTGAGGTGGCGTCTGATTGTGTAGCCTGGGGCTGGGTGGTGTGTGTAACCCTAACCCTTTAGCAGGTGGCTAACCACTGTGTGGGAAAATGAGTCTGCCTGTCACACAGCAGGAGCTGGAACCACTGTTGTGCTGCGCTACAGAGCTATTCATGTGTGTGTGTGTGTCCACAAGTGTGTGTGTGTGTGTGTGTGAGACACCCACAGAGTATAAATAGCTGTGTGCCTCAGGCCAACCTGAACTCTCAGGTGCAGGTATTGTCCTGACTACAGATTTGTTCCGCAGCATACAAATGAACATTATAGTGTGTGGTTGTTGTATATGAATGAGTGTGTGTGTGTGGTTGCATATGTCTGTAGAGGGTTTTAGACATTCTTGTATCTGTCCGTGTGTGTGTGTGTGTGTGTGTGTGTGTGTGTGTGTTGGCCAGTTGCCCGGTGGTATTCTCCTCGCTCGGTCAGTTAACCCCGGCTGATCTTTAACGAGGCTCCCCGCGGAGCGGCCCCTCTGTGTTGTCCGTCTGCTGGCGTGGTTTAAATAAAGCTCATTCAGTCTGACAGGCAGGAGCAGGCAGCCGGAGAGGCCGGAACACAGCCGGAACACAGCCGTCACCACAACGCTGCCGACTCCTGCCTCAGACTAATGGGCACTTTTCTCCTGACTCATGCTTTGTCAACGTGAAGAGCAGGAGGTTAGAGAGCTCTGTCTCGTTACTGAGAAATAACGGGTAGGAGTCAGTCTAAAAAAAGACAATGTGTGTGTGTGTGTGTGTGTGTATAATGTTGCTGTCTGCTTTATTCTGCATCGTCCCTCGTCTCTGTCAGCTGTCTTTAATGTGAGCACAGGAAGATCCAGACACTCAGTGCAAATGAGCTGCTGGCTGCAGTGGGCTCAGTCCGTACAGGTCCATCTGCTGTGGAGGCCACCGCCAGGTCCAGCTGGGTCCAGCTGGGTCCAGAAGCAGCAGATGAGCCGACCGTTTGTCATTACCACAGTGTGGAGCAAAGCCACAGGGCGTTTGGGGACAAAAAAAAAAAGGTCGACAGGACAGCGAGCGAGGGAGATATTGAGAGAGAGAGAGAACTGATGCATGAGTGGAAGAAGGTGGACGATGGAAATATGATCAAGTGAGATAAATGTATGAAGAAGATGGCGTACAGTTGCCAGGAAATCGTTAACGTCGACGTCGGGGGGGAGAATAAATGTCCAGAAACCTGCAGGGTAATCACTGATGCTCTCTTTAACTCCAGAACTCACTTGGATATTATCATATTTGAAAGTTTCCTTGAGTATCAAAATAACCAAGTGAAAGTTACACATATGTTTGTGCGCTCGATGCAAACATCAACCACTGTCATTCGTCATACTTTTAATATCCATTCATTGACTCATTTCCTAAAGCCAAAGTGCACAGACAGGAGAAGAGGAGGAAATGACAACTGCTGCAGCTGCCAGAGGAGTAACGGAGGTGATGGAGGGAGATGCTGGCAGCGTCCTCTCATTCCGTCCCAGTGTTTACGTCATGAGTTGGACTGTTTTCATAAAAACAGTGACATGCAGGTTCCTCTCTGTTTGCTTGTTTATGCAGCATAGATGTATGAGGAGGAGAGCAGCTAAGGTCGGTCAGCGATGATTGACGGGAGATTATCATCTGGGAGGTGATGGATGGCCATGCTCTGTATGGACCACACCACTCCATCACTCTCCACCTCCACCTGCTCTCCTGCACAAACTGAGACCTCCAAGGTGTCTCTGCCGACGCATGTGGCTCATGTGCAGTGTTGTGTAACATATGAAAACAAAACAAGCTCTAATACATAACATGTATATTGAACAAAAAAGAAATCATCTCCCGTTTCTTATACTAATTATGACATTAACGACCATCATAATAATACAAAGAGGCAGCAGGGTAGTTCCTTTACTATGTCTCGACCTTCTCGTCTCACTTGTCTCAACCTTTACCCTGAACTCCGTCTCAGAGTTGTGCGTCGCCTCGTGTCTTGTCGCCGTCCTCGGCTGCAGTTTGTGTCTGACAGTTCTCTGACCTCTTCCCGTCTTGTCCTCTGGAGCAGCAGCTGTAATTGGATTAAGGTGGAGAAGTTCTCCCTCCCTCTCTCTGGGTTGGACAGAGGCAGACCACAGTCATTACAAGTCATTAGACACCCTTCACGGACGTGTCCTGCTGGAATAAACAACCAGAGGACCTCATCTGAGATAGACTGGTGGAGGTGCAGCAGTGTATGGTAAAGGAGGATATGGCTGCAGGCTCCAGGCGGAGGTAATTAACCAGGGCTAATTTTTCCCAGTGAAGGTTGATCCAGCTGAGATAACGAGTTCTAATTGGTCATGCAGGTGTACAGACGTTTTCTATCTGCGCCGAACACCTGAGGTGACGTTTTGCGGAGATAATAAGGATTCATGTGTGGTTGTGTTGTCAGGTGTGATGTAGGGACGCGGCGCTGAAAGCGAGAGCTCAGCACTTTGCTCGACCGCCAGAGGAAACGCTTTCACAAGTTCCTCTGCCTGACTTTCTCCCACGTTCAACCCTGAAGCTGAAATCGTAAATAGTTAATGAAGGTGCACGTCAAAGACGGATGTTCGTCTGCGTGCTGAAGTTTCAGGTTTGCTGCCAACTAGGTTTTGTTGTGACAGGAAATCACCTGAGGTTTGTCATCGTTCACTTTAAAAAATGATTTCCTTTGACGTCAAACACAGTCAAATACCAAATGTGTCTTTCTCCCGTCTCTCCCCCCAGCTCTTCTCCTTCTGTACGACGTCACGAACAAAGGATCCTTTGACAACATCCGGGTAAGAAACAGCTGCACACATCTGTCTCTCACTACTTCCTCGTTTGCTTCTGTACAAGAACTTAACGCTTCTCTTTCAATGTTCTGTCAAATGTTTAAAAAAAAAAAGTAACTGTGCTTGATGGAAAGTCTGAATCCAGAAGTTCAGACAGAAGGTATCAGATAATGACTGAAGATGACAGTGGGTGAGGGCGACCACTGGGGGTGGGGAGTGGGGGGACGGGGGTTTCGTGTTTGGGACTATTAGAGCTCACTTTCCTCCAAATGGACTCATCTCTTTGTAGTCACTGCCAGTTTCCCCTGTGAAATCAGCTCCCACTGTGATTTTACAGCCATTTCCTGCCTCATTTGCTGCCACTCCCCCATCGCCCCCCCATCGCCCCCCCATCGCCCCCCATCGTCCCCCCATTACCCCCCCATCGTCCCCCTATCACCCACATGCAGGTGCTTTGATTACCACAGAACAGAGTGAAGAGCAGAATATGTTTTATGTCTCTTAAACATCAAGGAGAAGAATGTCACCATCTGCCAGGCGTTTGTGTGTGTGTGTGTGTGTGTGTGTGTGTGTGTGTGTGTGTGTATGCATGAATGCATGAATGACCTGAATGTTTAATTGTGCCCCCCGCAGGTTGTGCACTGCTGCTCTAATGCCTTTATTAACAGAGAACAGCAAAACCAAAAGTAATCCATAACTGTGGAAACACGTTGTGTTTGTATTGGCACCAACATGTATGTTGTAGCGCCACATACTGTCCAAATCAGTGCAGTGATCAGGGCTGGAAAAAGATACATTTTTTTTTTGTTTTTTTAAATGATCTGTCACCATCTGTCCTTCGTCACGTGTCAGTTAGTCAGAGCTTTACGTTGCGACGTGTGCGCAGATAGCAGATGCAAACACAGTGGGAGCTGGTGAGCAGTGTGTGTGTGTGTGTGATGAATGTACACACACACACACACACACACACACACACACACACAGTCACACAGATGGAGCGTAGTGCCTGTGGAGAGGTGAAAGGGCACACCTGTTCATCTCAGTACAGAGAAATGTGCACGTCATGTGAGATCCACTAGTGTCCACGCTCTGGAGCTAACTGGACAAACGCTGACTCATCGCCTTCTTATTCCTACGCTGCAGTTGAGCTTTTAAAAAAGTTTACTTTGCAGTTAGTGTGATATTTGTTATCATTATCATCATAAGGCTTTGTCCTGTTGACTGTTGTGTTAATGAAACAAAAAACCTGGCATCATAATCCCGACTATAATTATAATCCAGGTCTGACCTGCTGATGGTAGGTTTGTACTTTACTGGTTGTCGCGGCAACCGGTTTCCCGATTATTAGCTAACAATTATGGTCAACCATGCTGCATGCAGACAGGTTTTATTGGTATCGACCAACACGCATGTGCACAGAGGCCACAGAAGAAGAAAAAATCAATCATGAAATCATTACGGCGCTGAAAAGCTCAAAGACGCTTTGTTGTTCAGAGGACTCACCACAACACCACAAAGTAGAAATCAATGTGACGTAAAGCCGGTGTCAGCTGGCACACGGCCGCCGCCATCATGTTCGGGGAGGGGGCGGGGGTGAGGGTTAGCGTGGGGTGAGGGTTAATAATCACAGTGGCGTTTCCCTGAGTTATATCCACAGTCCTGTGCATCGAGTCAACATAAAGCTACAAAGAGTTTAATGCATTATGGATCATGCATGTATAATGTAACAGGAGACATATGTATTTATTATTCAATCAAATTTATATATGTGTGTGTGTGTGTGTGTGTGTGTGTGTGTGTGTGTGTGTGTGTGTGTGTGTGTGTGAGATGGGGGGGATATCGGTGCGTCTGCGTGTGTTTATTTGTGTGTATGATCTGCAGTCCCACCACCTGTCTGCGGTGGCAGCATAGCC
>JAFBJQ010041269.1:0-172215 GCA_016785345.1 Trinectes maculatus
GTGTTCAAAGTGTGGGAAAAAAGTAGCGGCTTATAGTCCGGAATTTACGGTGTATGTTTTGCTGAGTCCTTGTTAATTTTTTTTGTCACCCTCTAACACACATTGTTCACTTCAAACATTTTTATTTTTTAGCCTAAATTGCGTTCACATTGTTGCAGAGACATCTCACATTGAGTTATTGTTAAGTTCTAATAAATGATAATGATAATTTGTTTTTGTTGTGTAAGTGGTAAGGTGTATGAAACAAGTGAGAGTGAATTACATGTAGTATTGGTAATAATTCTTGCCATACTTAACTCATCTTTCCCAGCGCAAACGTAAACAGCCACAGATTGAGGATCAACACTCAAGGAAACGTCCACGTATTTGGTGTGTGAGGGCAAGTCATTCTCAGAGTAATTACAGGTACAGTTCCTTCTCGCGAAATCATCAGTGTACTTGTAATGCTCTCACTTTTCTGGCCTACCACAACGAGGGGGTAGAATTCAGCACTTCCACACTTGACAGAGTACTTGAACAAGGTGATTCACTTTATGTTGGAATCAAGAAACAGCTTATCCTTGAGAAAAAAATCGTCAGTGAACACCTAACTGTCGAGGAAATGCCAAAGCAAGTCATGACGGAGACAGATGTCTACAATGTGCACCAGGGTGGTCCTAACCTAACAATGAGGTTAGGACCCCTGAAGGCCCGAAAAAACAGCCCCGGTTTGGTGCCGCTCGCCAAACAGCTTGAGTGCCTGTCAACAGACGTTAATCTCGCTTTACTCATGGTGACCCCTGAGTGCTTTGCTGTGTTCCGCGACAACTCAGGGAGATATGGATTCTTTGATTTGCACTCACGAAGTGGAAGAGGTTTACCCCAACGTAATGGAACTGCAGTTATGCTGACGTTTAGGAACTTGAGTGACTTAACCGACCACCTCGACAAGCTGTTCCAAGAACGCGGTCCCTGTGCAAGCTTTGAGCTGGTGCCTATTTCTTTCCAGTCTAACAACACCTCCAGTCAAAGTTCTAGAGAGGCACACAATGTTGATCCAGTACAAGAAGCTACAGCTGTTCCAGCAGATCCAGAAATGGATTCAGCTGTGCCTCAACCAGGAACCCCAGCAGAGAAACGTGAAATCAGCTCACAACCTAGTTACACTAAACCAGGACCTGAAATTGTTTCAGTTGAGACCACTAAAATACAGTTCCCAAATATTTATTCAGGGGTATCTCAAGCAGAAGAAGACGTGGAACCCCAGAATGTAGAAAAATATGCAAGTACAACCGGAAAAACTTGAAACTAGCAAATCTGCAAAAAATGTTTCCAAACTTGAGAAACAACGGCGTCGAAAAGTTTTGCGAAGAGCAAGTTCAAGCAACAGGACAGATGACAACACTACATTTCAAGGAGCAAGAAGCCATTCCAAGACCGAATATGAAAAAATCAAGTACAGTAAATGTTTAGAATTCCGGATGAAGAAACTACAGACAATGAAAACAAAATATGCACAAGACTATGATATTCGTAAGCAAAAATTGCTACTCCTCAAACAACAATATACTGATCCTAATTTCAGAGCAAAAAGAAAACTGTACATTACGACATTTAAGAGGAGACAACTACAGTACTTCAGAAAAAAGTACAACTGATATCCAAAATACTGCCATTTGCTAAAATTGTCGCGTTGCCCAAAGGACAGCAAAGAGCAATACATGGTGCCGTTGTGTGTGTACCATCAGAGGTAGAAGAAACCGTCAACAGTCTCCCGAGACCCAGCAACGAAGCCCAATTGTTGCAGGTCAAACTGAAGCGACACATCAAGTTCAAAGGACATCAGCACTTCTACACCGTCAACATGAAAAATGTGCTAGCAGGACTACGGAAACTTAAAGACATGCACTCAGAGTACAAAGATGTGTGTATAAACGAAAATACCACATTTGAAAATTACGAGTTTGATGAGCCAAGTCACGCAGAGGAGCCAAAACAAGACGAGCCACAAGCAAATGAGCCACAACCAAGTACAGCACAGGACACTGAGAACCCCAGCGGCCCGGACAAAGAAGATCAGTCTGACAACCGAGAGAAAGAGAAGGAGGAGCCATGCAGCCTCCCAACATAGCCCAGGAAATTTTATCATACGGACAGGGAATATTTAGCATTGCACCCGCCCAGAGAAATAAACCTGTCGGTTTCTTTTTAGTGCCAAAACTAGAAGCCATGGCCTTTCCTGTGCAGTTTCCAACAGGAGAGAACACGTTAGATGAGGCCAGGCCAATTAACCTATCCCCCAGTATGTACTTCAATGCAAGGCTGTTCTCTGCAGATACCCGTTTTGCAGTAGATCAGAGTTATCTTTTCTTTTCACAGTTTGTGACAGAAACACACATTGCCACAAATAGCATGTCGATTCATTTGCGTAAAGGTAAACCAGTCACCAAAGATGGACGAAAAATCTCCAGCAAGATGCTACAAGATAAAAACGAAGTGGAGAAATTGATAAAAAACAGAGAGGCAACACGTTTTATGCGACCTTTGCGAGGCACTCCAGCTTACTGGGAAAAAACACTGAAAGATCTCAATGCAATGGTGAGACAGTTGGGCAAACCTATGTTTTTCGTAACATTTTCTGCTGCCGAGATGCGATGGCCAGAGGTCATAGAAGTAATTAAAGCTCAACAAGGCGAAGAAGTTGACTTTTCATCGCTTGACTGGAATGCAAAATGCGAAATTCTGCGAAGTAACCCCGTAACCGTCATGCGTATGTTTGAGAAAAGAGTTGATGCCCTCATGTCGAATCTGATCCTGTCACCCGCCAAGCCAATTGGAGAAGTGGAGGATTTCTTTTATCGCGTGGAGTTTCAAGCCAGAGGAAGCCCACATATTCACATGCTGATTTGGATAAAGGACGCACCAGAGTTTGGGGAAGTTTTAGATGAGATCGTGTTAGCGTTCATCGACCGTTACATATGCTGCCAGATGCCTGACCCGGAGAAAGTCCCAGAGCTCCACAAAATTGTCTCAGAGGTTCAAGTTCATAGCAGAAATCACTCAAAGACCTGCAAGAAAGGGAACGTATTGTGTAGATTTGGATTTCCTAAATTGCCTGCAAACAGAAGCTTCATTACCTACCCAGACTTGGATGCACCCATGGAGAGTGAAAGCAAAAGTGATGAAAAGGACCCAGACAAAGGCAGAGAGAAAGAGCCCAGAAAGTCAAAGTCAAAAAAGAGATCTCTGACTATGGTACAGAAAGAGGCAAAGGAAAAGCTGCAACCAGTGAGGGACCTGCTTAACGACCCAAAGGCCTCATTCAAAACCCTGAAAGAGCTCCTTAAGAAAGCCAATTTGAAATTCAGCCAATACTACAAGTACGTAGCCAATTTATCAACTGCCAATGTCATCATCCCGAAGCGCCGTCCAAGTGATTGTTGGGTCAACGCATACAATCCACATTTATTGAGAGCATGGAACGCAAATATGGACATTCAGTATGTTCTGGATGAATTCAGCTGCCTCATGTACATGATGTCATACGTTTCCAAGGCAGAACATGAGATGACACAGTTTCTCGATGACGTCGTTCGTACCGTAAAGAAAGCAAATGTGAATGAACAGAGCGAAATGAAACAAATTATGCAGGCGTACTGTAAACATAGAGAGGTGAGTGCCCAAGAAGCAGTAGCACGGACATGCAGTTTACCGTTAAAAAAGTGTTCGCGTAATGTGGTGTTTATACAAACAGACGAAGATGCAGTGAAGATGAGTCTTCCCATGAGCAAGTTAAAGGAGATGGGACCAGATGAACAGGATGTGTGGATGTCAGGATTACCGGAGAAATACGCGGAAAGACCCAACGAGCCGGAGTTCGAAAACATGTGTTTGGCTACCTTCGCATTGCGATACAGAATTCTCTACGGTCAGCAAACTAAAAGCAAAAAAGCCGTTAGCCTTCAAAAGGACAAGGGCCACATTCAAAAAAGAACTGTGGGGGAAAATGCCATTATTAGATTCCCTCGCTTTTCGCAGAAGAAAGACCCAGAGAAGTTTTATTTGAGATTACTGAAACTGTACTTGCCACACAGATCAAACGACGAACTTAAAAATGAAAAGTACCCAACGTATGAGAAGTTCTACAAATCTGCCCGATGGCATGGTCTTAAGGTAAGTGACGTGGTGGATGCCAAAACAAAAGAATACGAGGGGCGGGGCACAAAAATGCAAGAGGCAATGGAGAAAATCAAAAAGGATGGTGCCGCAGTGGATGCCTGGCCCATGTTTGCACCCGAAGTGGAAGTTGATCGCCTAGAGTGTATCGCCCTGATAGAAGCCATGGACGACATCAAGGAGAAGGACAGCGAGGACGTACCCAACTTCCAAATTGATCCTCACAGCAGTGCGATTGTACCAGCAATAGAAGCACCAAAGTTGAGCCCAGATTTTGTTAGAAAGCTGTACCAAAGCCTCAATGAAACACAAGCATCCGTTTTTTACACCGTGCGTGAATGGTGCCTCAAGTGTGTCTGGGGCCACAGTCCGGACCAGTTCTTCCTTTTTGTCACGGGAGGAGCTGGCTGTGGAAAATCCCATCTGATCAAGTGCATTTATGAGGAAGCGACCAAAATTCTACGACAACTCCCCAGGTTCCGCGACCAAGCCGACATGTCCATGCCTGCAGTGCTGCTGACAGCATTTACTGGCACTGCAGCTTTCAACATCTCAGGAAAAACCCTACACTCCATCCTTAAACTGCCCAGAAATTTGAAACCGCCATACCAAGGACTTGGAAATGCACTTGATGAAGTTAGAGCAACGCTCTCCAATGCCGAAATTCTTATCATCGATGAAATATCCATGGTTTCGAAAGACTTATTTGCCTACGTCCACTGGAGATTTCAGCAGATCAAGGGAAACAAAAAGCCATTTGGAGGGATCTCTGTCCTAGCAGTAGGGGACTTTTACCAATTGCCACCCCTTGGTAAAGCCAAACCACTTTGTGTCTATGAGGAGAGCGTACTTGACATTTGGAAAGACAACTTTGAAATGGTTAACCTCACCCAGATCATGCGCCAAAAGGACGATCTTGCTTTTGCACAGCTTCTGAACCGGTTAAGAGTCAAGCGAAAGAAAGATTGTTTAAGTGACGATGACAGAGCTTTACTCGCCCAGGCTGTCGTCGACATCAATGACTGTCCACCCACTGTTATCCGTATATTTGCAACAAACAGGACAGAAAACAGAAAGTCATACTGCGTGCCTAAGCTGCCAAACAGGACATGTTAAAAAAAAAAAAAAAAGTTGTTTCGCTGGGTGCAATTCATACAATCATGTAATTTTATTTTTACTCATTAATATTTATTACATTACTCTGGGTGCATATTATTTTATTTTGTTTCACAGTTTAGAATCGTAACAAGCATTTACATAGTTGTCTGGGTCCATTTTACATTATGAGCATGTAATTAATATTTTTTCATACATAGTTTTAAATCTGGGTGAAAGTATGGCTATTATTTTAATCATGGCTACCATTTTAATCTTTTCATTTAATAATGCTATTTCTCCGGGTGCATTTTACATTATGATCATGTAATTAGTATTGTATATTTCAAATGGCATTTTATTTTCTGGGTGTAAATATTTTAGTAGATATTGTTGTAAATCGAGGCTATTGTTTTTAAACATTTTATTTTAATCATGGTAAACCTCTGGGTGCATTTATAATAATCATCATGTAGTTCATAGTTTTAATCAGATAATTTTATTTTCTTAGTGAATATAATTCTTTTTTAAAACATTGTTTACAATCATGGTAATCGTTTTAACATATCAACTTAAACAATGTTATTTCTCTTGGTGCATTTTATATTTTCATGTCAATTTATATTTTTATACTCAATTTCTTTTTTGAGACACTGTTATGAATCATTGCAATCATCATGATCTTTCCTTTTTGATTTTATTATTTCTGTCACATCATTTCATGTTTATGTAAATTGTATTTTTATCACAATTTTAGTTTTTGAGGTGCATAATCTGTGATGGTTCTTATGCCCTTGTCTTGTTGCTAGGCTTTTGTGTTTTTTCTTTCTTGTCCTCCCCTCCCCTTTTTGTTCCTCCAGACAGTGTGTGGCTGAGAACTTCCTGTGGCAGCAGACCAGACACACCTGTTCCCACTCAGCTCATCACCTATTCCATAAAAGACTGGTCTTCACTCCACTGCCAGGTAATTCCATTCTGCATAGTATCACTGTCTAGCGCATCTTTTGTTTTTAAGCCTCGAGTCATTCTTTGGAAAAACCTTTGATCTTACCTGAGCCTTTTTGTCCATCTAGATTTTCTGTTGGCTTACTGCTGCTTCCAGTTAGTTCTTCCTTGGTGCTGCATGACGTGTTCCTCGTTGCTGATTTTTCTGTCATTCTAACATTTTCATTTAATCATGTAGTTTGGTGTATTTTCTATGATCATATAGTTTACATTTTTAATCATATAATTTATTTCAATAGGAAATACATTATATTATGAGCATGTAATTTATGTTTTTTTGTGTATAAATCTAATATCTGGGTGCAAGTAATTGTTTTTGAGGTATTGATGTGAATCATGACAATCATGTTATCATTTAAATCTTTTTATTTTAGTAATCACATTTTTAGTTTTACGCTCCAAAAAAATCATGGCAGTCTTTCTTTTTTATATATCTCTTAACTGTACTTGTGAATCATGGTAATTATTTTAAAACACAAATATGTTTTCCATTTTATATTTCTCTTGGTGCATTTTATATAATGAGCATGTAATTTCTATTTGTCACACACAATATTAATGTCTGGGTGTCAGTTATACTTTTCCAAGACGTTGTTAAATGTTCACTTCAAATGGATGTCAACTTTCTGGCAATCATTTTGTCTCAAACATATTCTTATGAATCATAGTAATAATTTTTAAATCATGGAAATAATTGTAAAATTCCCATTTTCTTTCTGTAGTTGTATTTTCTATCATGTTAATGTAATTTAACATGACAATTTTATTTTCTGGGTGCATGTTATATCTTATCCATGTGATTTATTTGGGGTGCATAAAACTTTCAGAATTATTGAGTAATGACTCAATCTGCTTGAATAGCTTTGATATCTGGGTGCAAGTTATCTATTATTTAAAACTGTCTTCAGTAATCTCAGTTCATTATAATAATCACAGTGCATGTGATCTGCGGTGTCACGATGATACTGTTTGTATTGACAGTGTTTGAAGAGACACACAAAATCAGACACACTGACTCTCTCTGTCTCTCACACACACACACAGACCCCATGGCCGGCGGTCGCATGTGTGGCGTGTGTGTGGTGTGCGAATCGGGCAGCAGCAGCAGGACCGCTCAAAATTTCTAAGAGAAATTTTCTAGTTTTTGTAGCCATCCTTCTCATTGAGTCTCTCTCTCTCTCTCTCTATATATATATATATATATCTATATATATATAGATATATATATTCATTCTTGTATCAAGAATAAAAGCCAATAATTTTGACATCACACTCCTAACTCTGCGTCCGGGTTCTTTCTGTGAGTCCTGTGATTGAAACATTTAATTAACAAAATGGGTGGTGATTTCATGCTATTTTATGGCATTTTAGTGTGTTATTTTCATTTTTAGATTTTTTTGCAATTTTTTGACTTTAACATTGTACACTTATGTTTTGGTGCATTCTTTGACCTATTAGAAAAATATGTTTTCTGGCATGTAATCAACAAAATATCATTATGGGTGGTGATTTCATGCTATTTTATGTTGTGCATTTTTAGACCTATCAGTAATCGGTGTTTTCTGGTGTTTAATGAACCAAATATCAGTATGGGTGGTGATTTCATGCTATTTTATGGCATTTTAATTTTTTGGACTTTTTGGGCATTTTCAACATACTATAACCCTTTAAGTTTTTGTATACAGGGGGTCCTCGAGTTACGACAGTCGCGAGTTACGTTGTTTTCGTGGTTACGACACATCTCCCGTGAACTTCCTTGTTTCGGCTTAAGCGGTTTGCCCCGTAAATATGTACAGACTTCGCACGGGAACTAGTTGGTGAGCGCTCTCTCTGTCTCTCAGCTCACCTGCCGGCTCTCCAGCACCTCCACAGCACAGCTAGGCTACTCTGCCTTGTGTTTACTTATGTGAAATGGACGGCTGGCGGAGGGGGGGCAGCGGCAGCCGGTAAGGAGATGCACACGGACACAGATGCGTTCGGGATCGTGGCAATACCGTAGGTTTATTCACAACACAGGGTCTACACGGTTGATATCAGAAATCTAAAGGAAATGCTCATTACACTCGTGATCTCAACCCCTACAGTGACAAAAGGCAATTCACCATAGTAAACTCTTATCGAAGGGTGGTGTTATAGCGACATCTAGTGGCACAATGTATGCACAATGAATGTATGTTCCGACTTACGTCGAAATTCGGTTACGACACATTCTCGTAAATCGAGGACCCCCTTTATTTTTTGACCTATCAGAAAATGATGTTTTCTGACATTTACTCAACAAAATACCACAATGTGTGGTGATTCCATGCATTTTTTCTGGCAATTTAGAGTGTTGTTTACAGTTTTCAATTTTTGGCATTTTTGTGAATTTTCGACATACTAACCACTTACGTTTTTTTTTCGATTTCTGACCAATGAGAAAATGAGGTTTTCTGGACTTCAGTCAACAAAATCTCATTCTAGGGGGTGATTTCAGGTTATTTTCTGCCATTCCAGTGCGTTATTTCCGCTTTTAATTTTTTGCAATTTTTGGGCATTTTCGACATACCCCTTACGTTTTTTTTTTTTGATTTCTGACCCATTAGAAAATGAGGTTTTCTGGCGTCTAATCAACAAAATATCATTCTTGGGGGTGATTTCACGCTATTGTCTACCATTCAAAGTGCGTTATTTCCAGTTTAAATTTTTTGTTGTTTTTGGGCATTTTCGTCATACTAACCCCTTACGTTTTTTTTCCGATTTTTGAGCTATGAGAAAAAGTTTTCTGGCGTCTAATCAAGAAAATATCATTCTTGGGGGTGATTTCAGGCTGTTTTCTACTATTCTAGCACATTATTTCCACTTTAAATTCTTGGCCGTTTTTGGGCATTTTCGACATACTACCCCTTACGTTTTTTCAGATTTTTGACCTATAAGAAAATGAGGTTTTCTGGTGAGTAATCCACAAAATATCATTGTGGGGGGTGATTTCAGGCTATTGTCTACCAATTGGGTGCGTTATTTCCCTTTTTTGTGTTTGGCCATTTTTGGCAATTTTCGACAAGCTACCCCCCCCCTTACGTCTTTTTCAGATTTTTGACCTATGAGAAAATGAGGTTTTCTGGTGAGTAATCCACAAAATATCATTCTGGGGGGTGATTTCAGGCTATTTTCTACCAATTGGGCGCGTTATTTCCCTTTTTCGTGTTTGGCCATTTTTGGCAATTTTCGACAAACTCCCCCCTGTTACGTCTTTTTCAGATTTTTGACCTATGAGAAAAATAGGTTTTCTGGTGAGTAATCCACAAAATATCATAGTGGGAGGTGATTTCAGGCTGTTTTCTACCAATTGGGCATGTCATTTCCCTTTTTCGTGATTGGCCATTTTTGGCAATTTTTGTCAAACTACCCCCCCTTACGTCTTTTTCAGATTTTTGACCTATGAGAAAATGAGGTTTTCTGGTGAGTAATCCACAAAATATCATTGTGGGGGGTGATTTCAGGCTGTATTCTACTAATTTGGCGTGTATTTCCCTTTTTTGTGTTTCGCCAATTTTGGGAGTTTTCGACAAACTACCCCCCCCTTACGTCTTTTTGAGATTTTTGAGCTATAAGAAAATGAGGTTTTCTGGTGTCTGATGAACAAAATATTATTCTGGGGGTGTTTGAACGCTATTTCCTGCCATTCTAGCGCATTATTTCCACTTTTAATTTTTGGCAGTTTTTGGACATTTTCGACATACCTGCATAAGGGGTTAGTATGTCAAAAATGCCCAAAAATTTCAAAAAAGAAAAAATTGAAATATTGTGCTAGAATGGTAGAAAATAGCGTAAAATCACCCCCCCAGAATGATATTTTGTTGATTAGACGCCAGAAAACCTAATTTTCTCATGGGTCAAAAATCTTAAAAAACCGTAAGGGGTTAGTATGTCGAAAATGTCCAAAAACGGACAAAAATAAAGAGTGTAAATAAGGCACTAGAATGGCAGGAAATAGCGTGCAAACACCCCCCAGTATGATATTTTGTTTATTAGGCGCCAGAAAACCTCATTTTCTCATGGGTGAGAAATCTCAAAAAAACATAAGGGGTTAGTATGTCGAAAAAATGTCCAAAAATTAAAAGTGGAAATAAAGCGCTTGAATTTCAGGAAACAGTGTTCAAACATCCCCCAGAATGATATTTCGTTGATTAGATGCCAGAAGACTGTACGAAAAATCGGGAGAGGCGCCGCCATCTATCTGCCGCTGTCCACCACCTTGGGCCTTTGAGCAAGGCCCTTGTTAAAGGAATTTTGTTGGTGTGATCACTCTGACTTGCTCTTTGTCTACTCTGACGTGTTTGGTGCCAATGATCTGTTCAGTCTGACCTGTTTGTTGTATGAAGTAATGCTTCAAAGATAAGACCCGACAAGTGCCCGGAGATGTGCCTTCTTATTATGTCTTGAATGCCGTGGCTAGTCTTGTACCAGGGACAAGAATTCTTTTCATGTCTTGAATGTCATAACCAACCTTGTACCAGGGACAAGAATTCTTTTCATGTCTTGAATGTCATAACCAACCTTGTACCAGGGACAAGAGTTCCCGTCCCAATTGGAGAGATGTATATGTGTGTGTCAGCTGTCTTAGTAAACGCCCAGGTCCAGAAGTGTAGAAAAAGGCAGGCCAACAGACTCATCTTTGAGTCTTCCTTTGTAACTCCCATTGTGTAGTTGCTTTGTGAACGCTCCTTCTTGTACAAGAATAAAGTATACTCTAAATTTCAGACGTTGTCTCCGTTGCCTCTGTCTGCCTGTCATTCAGACACTAAAAAATATTTTGACAGCCCTGAACCCCCGAATTTGCTCCCTGGGCGCTTCTTGTGGGGGGCAGCCCACTGCATGCTATGTACTATCCATTTCATACTGTTGTACTGTGGAATGCAGTGAATTAATTTCCCACTTGTGGGATCAATAAAGGTGTTTCTTTCTCTTTCTTATCCTTCAGCTGTGTAAATATATTTAAATCGATGGCTAAGTTGTTTTATTTGATTTGAATTAAGATAAGATATTCCTTTATTCGTCCCACAGTGGGGAAATTTCAAAAAGTCATGTTGCATTGGCCGGGAATCGAACCCGGGCCTCCCGCGTGGCAGGCGAGAATTCTACCACTGAACCACCAATGCTTACGTAGGCTCTCAATAAATTAGCTTACGATTTGATTCTTTTATACTTTTTTTTTGCACAAAGGGAGAAGCACCTGTAATTTCATTATATGGAAGGTACAATGACAATAAAGCTATTCTATACTGTTCTGTTAATTCTCTCTCTGAGCAGCCACATAGCTCAGTGCTGAGTCGCAACAAGTGTGTAGAGCTGCTGCGAGAGAGGTGGAGAGAGAGAGAGAGATTAAAAAAGAGCGGTTAGGATGATTCAAAGAGGCTTAATGTGATTGTGACCTTTATTTTTGTGCCGCACATTTATGTAGAGACAACACATTTTCAAAATGAACCACACATACTATTTGAAATCAACTGATCCAAAGTATTAGAGGAGTTTTGGCTCATAACAAATTAGCTTACTATAAGGGCACGAAACTAGTTATGACTTTACTGGGTACCATTTCTGTGCTTGAACTTTGTCCACATTAAATTAAATCAAAGCAGTCCCATTAACTTTGGTGCAAGGCCTAGCTTGAGAGTCAAGGTTGTAGATCCCCTGCTTTCAATGCTTAATGTGTGTTTTAACTACCAATTAAATTTTAGATAATTGTATAAAATCTGTTGCAAGCCTATAATCAATCAGGTGAATATTAATGGACTTTAGACAAATCAAATGGGACTATAGATATTATTGGTAATTATGAGCTAAGAAATTATTTCATTATTGCTTACTTGAAAATGCAAATAGAAAACAAATTACAGAAAATAAATGTTACTTTACACACAAAAACCACTAATAAAATAATGAGTCCGTTCTCAAACTTTTTTTTCATTACACCAGAACAAAAGACCTATATCACCAATATATCTTAACAGACAGCAGTGGAGTTTTGATTTACAGAGTTCCCAGTGTCAAGATACAGTACAGCAACAGGGCGCTACGAAAACCAAATGCAAATTAGACTGTAGGCAGAATCATACCATAACAATATATATATATAACCTTTATATTGAATAGAATATCAACAACATTCAACTCATCTTTTGGAATACTAAATTATGCATTCAAAGTATGATGAAGGAAATTTCCAAGTACAGGATGGTAGAGCATAAAGAAAAAGTTTGACATCCATCAATGATGTGGCATTTTGTTTTTAGTTTCTTCCACTGTGGAATGTTTTTGTAGAAATACAACATGGTTTGGGTTAAATTGAGTGTGCCAGGAAATTCCAAAAAAACAAATGGGATGGGCATGCTGGCACTTAAAATACGTCACTATCAGCAAAGTTCTGCAAGATAAGTGTATTTTGTATTTAAGTTTAGACCACAGTACAAATGAAGCCATAAATGGCACCTTCTTTATCACTTGAGGACTGCAAATTAAGGTGCTTTGCTGGACATGTCGACAGTCCAGGATACAAAAGGCTTCAAAATCCTCAGTGATGATGATTTTGCATTGGTGTTGGTTCAAAAAGAAAACAAAGACGTTTGTCTCAAGGCCATCTACTTGTGTAATTATATTTAAATTATTTTTTTTTCGTATGAAAAAAAAATCCCAAACAAGATCACGTGGGACATCACCTCCAGTGACCAATCATAGGACGTGAAGCAAAGTCAGGAACACCCAAGACATATAGAGTATATTCATGCATGTAATAATTACTAACATCCCCTTGTAACTAGTTCCCTCTAAAAACATTGAAAATGTAAACCACCATTTTATCATTATTTTAGCCTCTGGTATAATTCATGAAATTAAATGCCTTATCATATCATATCAGGTAGGATTTTAATTATATGCAAAGTGAGAAAACGCAATTAGGTGTGTGAGCACCTTGTAGAAAAATGTACATTAAAAGGTGCCCTGTAGAAAATAGTATGAACCAATAGGTCTCTTGGTGCTCTGCTGTAATAGGGCGGTACAAAACACTTTGACCTATGACTACGTATCCAGAAGAGTAATAACATAAGTGCCCCAGTCATTATTTTGTCAGAGCATCTTTCTTTTGAAACTCAAAAAGGGAGGATGTGGCCTTACTCGCCTTTCTGTGTCTTTTATTACTTTCAGCATCACAATATTGTCAGACACTGAGAGTAAGTTAAAGCTTCTAAAAAAAGGTGCAATAAAAGTATTCTTTATAGCATGATCGTATTTTAACAAATATAGTAAGAACTTTTTTATACAGGTTTTAACCACTCTTCTGCAGAATTCCTAACGTGTTGTGATAAAATCTGAATCTCAAAATTGGTTTCTCAAACGTCTGTTTTTTTATATATATATATACAAATCTAAAGAAAAATGTCAACTAAAAGAATTCATGACAATCACAACACTTTTATCCAATATTATCTATGATGTTTCTTTCGTTATAATTTTTTGCCATCATGATTTCATGGAAATAATGCTACATTTGTACTGAAAAGGGTGAACAACAGCGTTTCAGCAGGAGCTGCACCAGCTGAGAATGAATATCAAGGGATTCAGTCATTTCTCTCTGTAATAGAGCAAATACGCTTTCAGTGACTCAGGCAGTGGTAACGCCATTATCTGGTCTCTCAACATGTTCACTTGATTAAAGATTTCAATGTCGCCAATGTCTCTCTCTTCCTCCTCCTCCACTTCCTTGTGTTCCTCTTCAACGTGCTCCTCCTCCTCACTGTCCACCATTTGGGGGATCAGCTGGTTGCCCACGAAAACATAGGTGTTGATGCGTCGCCGCCGGCAGCGCCTGCGTTTGCGCTTCTGGGGGACTCTCTGCACCATCCCTTTCCCCTGACTGTCCTCGTTGGCCAGGTTTCTCAGGGTGCGGCGTATGTATATCCGAGATAGATCCTGAAGGCTGCGGACCGTCACTGGGGCTTAGGACAAACGGAGACAACATAGTCCTTCAGGGCAATGCACCACAAATATAGCATTAATCTATAAAAATAAAAACGCACCAGTCTTCCAACTAGGTCAGCATAAACAAGTCAGACGGTCAAAGGAAAAAGTGTCTCAGTAATTCAAGCAAAGGACTATAAAAGGCTTAGTGAGGCAGCTGCAGGGCATGATTCATGTGGCTAAGGAAACACTGCTGGAGGAAATCATCTTGTCACATCACTCTGAACGGAGTGACTTTAAAAGACTGCCTGCTTTACACTTCAAGGCAGGAAAGGCCTCATACTCAAGGACTCAAAGATTTTTTTTTCTTTTGTTGAGGCTGGGAAAACTTACGCAGCTGAACAGCGTCAGGTTTCTCTCCGTCAGCCCTGCTCTGCTGGACCAAGGGGGCAAAGGACACTGCCAAGATGTTTTTGTTCTCCCAGGTGCACTGACCAGTCCTGGTGATCTGTGTCAGCTGCATAAAGAGACAAAAGCTGAAATCAACACTGAGCACATCAAATATGAAGTATGACACTAGTGTATAACTTTAGGGAACAAGGGCTAAGAATCACAACCACTACTGTGTGTTTATAGTGTGTATATACTTTTTTGACAAGTTATGTTTGCGCAAATGTCCATGAATTTACACCATAGCTCTGTAGATATACATTTGGCATTTTGTCAATCTGCAAACTGATTACAGCTTATTCCTATGAGGAATTCAATGGTCTACAATGGCAACAAGACCTGATCATCTCTCTATAATAAAATATTTATTGCACATTGGAAATGTTGTCAGTATATAATGTTGTCAACATAATACATCCTGACCAAACCGGGTTCATTAAAGGCCGGCAATCTACCAACAACACACGCAGACTAATTAATTTAATAGACTATTGCAATATAGAGAATAAAGAAGCCATAATTGCCTCATTAGATGCAGAAAAAGCCTTTGACAGGGTAAACTGGAAATTTCTCCTAGCTGCCCTAAAGAAATTCGGTTTTGGGATCCACTTCCTAACCTGGATACAAATATTATACAGTACACCCAACGCCTGTGTCATAACAAATGACCGAACCTCACAAAACTTCAGGCTGCAAAGGGGCACCCGACAGGGCTGTCCACTCTCTCCATCCCTTTTCGCAATATTCATAGAACCACTTGCAGCTGCAATTCGGCAGAACAACAATATTAAAGGAATTCAAACAGCAAATGTACACCATAAAATAAATCTCTCTGCAGCCCAGCAGCCAAACTGAAAATCCACGTCTGACGTTGCTTCCCCAGAACAAGTGCGATTATGGCGTTTTCAGCTCGAAACAAGCTTCTTTTTTGACAAGTTATGTTTGCGCAAATGTCCATGAATTTACACCATAGCTCTGTAGATATACATTTGGCATTTTGTCAATCTGCAAACTGATTACAGCTTATTCCTATGAGGAATTCAATGGTCTACAATGGCAACAAGACCTGATCATCTCTCTATAATAAAATATTTATTGCACATTGGAAATGTTGTCAGTAAATATAGACCATTCCCCCGGTGAAGACATATACCCATATTTATATTTACAAATAGGCTGTTCGTGCAAATAGGAGCATCAAACATTAACTCATTTTTGTTTCTTGAAGCAGTTTCTTCATATTAGTATCTACTTGTAAGAGAAGCAGTCATATAGTATGGCAGACTTTACCTGTTCCACATACACTGCAGAGTGTGTTAATTATTTTTATGCAGCGGAGAGTCATTTTAAAATACTCAGATGGAGAACTCCAACTTGCTGAAGAGAAAAAATTATGTTTTGAAAATGATTCCCATTTTTGTAATTATGGCCTGAGTGAATATGAGTTGCATGCTGTTTAGCTCTCATCAGGATGGATGTTTAACTATATTCTCTCCATTGACTTGCGCATGGTGTCTAATGCCTTTTAACTTCTTTGCAAAAGGTAAAACCAAATGAGAACATCTGATTGTTAGTCTTCGTTTAGACAGAAATATAACCTCACTTCCAAGTGTAGTGAAATAACTACCAGTATAAGACATCAAACCTTATGGTTCCAATACATAATTGAAGCCAGGGTTCGGCTCCATTTTCGTTGCCTGGCCAAGATCTTTGCCCTCCCCAGAAAAGGTTCTTCCTAAAATATCTGCCCTGTTGCACAGGCACATCCACCATTCTAAATAAAATATTATTATGTGTGCTTCTTACATAGCTGCTCAAATCCAGGTGCGGTTGTGGCTCAATAATGCATGTGGAAATTGCATAAGCAGTTTTGGAGGTCAAGGCTATTTTCCCTTGTTTTCTCTTATGTGCTAACACTTAATAATGAGTAAATTCTCTAATATCCTGGTGGCTTACAGCACTTACCTGATCCTCTATGGGCATTACCAGGATTCCTCCAATTTTGAGCAGTACTTTCATGTAATTTTCATGGTCCTTCTGTACCCCAGCACCACAGTAAATGCGGTCATATTGATGACTGTCTGTGGAGATTTCCAGGCAATTCCCCACCACAAAGACCGGTTCGCAAAACTCAAACCTATTGAAACAAACAAGACGAGTGAATAAAACACAGCACTGGAAATTGTGTTTTACTTCCTTTCAGGCTCACTGTCGCATATGTGAGGTGAATAAATGTTCTACCCGTTAGAGGAAAATGTTCAAACAGATTAAACTCATTGCTTGCCATTTCCTCCTGTCCCCAGTATTCATACTAACAGGAAAAATAGCTTATGATTCCAAAAAATACAAATTATCCCTTTAACAAAAAGTGGCCATATTCACACGACAGGATTGAGTAACACTTCCTAATCAATCTTTTCATTTAACGCTCAAGAAAGTATATTTGCGAGAGAATTTACTCACTTATCAAAGCTGTCGCTATTCTTTATGAACTCATCCAGTTTTTCTCTGGCATATTCAACCACATCCTTGTGGAGCTCAACTCCGTGATTCACACCGAATGGCCCTTTGGGTAAAAAAAAAGAGACAATTATTAGAACACAGCATTACCTACTGTCTACTATAGTATCATGTACACCTGAAACAAGTGTACATGATAAACGACTGACAAAAAACTAATTAGAAACCATTTTTACAACTGATTAACCATTAAAGTCAAAATTTGAAGATTTACAAAATTGCTGCTTTATGTGATAATAAACTAAATATCTGTGACTGGTAATATGCACTATTTATCAAAGAAATATAGCAAACAAATCAAAGAATTGGATAAATCAGAGAAATAATTGCTGTTGAAGTATAATTAATGAATGATTCACAGTCACACACTGTACTTTCTCAGGTAAATGTGTTATCTAGATAACACATAACATCTGAGCATTTCCCGCACATGAAGAAAAATAACACAGCCAATGAAAAAGGGTACACTATGTTTACCTATGATAAGGCCAACCATGGTGCTCAGGTAACCTGTTCCACTGCCCAGATTGAGGAAAGAAAGTCCTGGCTGCAGTTTGAGGGCCTCCATCACCTCAGAGTATATACATGGAGCGGACAGGTGTATGTTGCCATGCTTCCACGCCAAGTCTTTGTAGGCATTGTTCCGGTAGCCGTCCAGATAGTAGTCACCACGGTCTATGGCCCGAAAAGCCTGCTCAACCTTTTCTGTGCGAATATACTGAGCTTCTTTCAGATTATCAATGAGGTCGTCATTGTCCTCGCCAGCGCTCACAGCCCCCCCCATGGTGAAAATAGAAGAGAAACGCAAGGGGCGAAGTCGTACACAAGATGAGTGACTACCCCTCACAGTGGCATGGAGATAAACGGCTTGCTGAAGGATTGTGCTGTTGTAACTCCTCCGACGTCAGTTCAGACAGCTGTCATGTTCAGGCAGAAGGAGGCCTGAGAAAAAAGGATATGAACATCTGACTGTGATGTGTCTGCGAAGTGCAGGTTTATGATCATAAAAGGAAAATAAATAAGTCTCTTTAATCATCGTGTTAACAATGTAAGGTGACATAAGGTTACATATGTACAATTTTTTGTTATATGTATTATTTCAAGTCAGTTTCAAGTCAGTTATGTGTTCATTAAAGAAAAATCCAGAGAATTTCCTACTCACAACTCTTCAATAATAGTTATATTTGATGGGTTTATTATATATACAGTGTGCACACATACACACACACGTGTGTGTGTGTGTGTGTGTGTGTGTGTGTGTGTGTGTGTGTGTGTGTGTGTGTGTGTGTGTATATATATATATATATATATATATATATATATATATATAAATAGGCTATATTGTTTGATATTGAATTGTTACAAAGAGATTTTAAAAAACTATGATCTAAATAGCTACATGGCAACAACCCTGTGATTTGTGACATAAATCACTTTAAGGAACAATAGGACTTATATGTTGGCAATAAGCATGAGGGGGTGTATTTGTGAGCCACTTTGCAACACATTGCTGTGAAATAGCGCATTGTAGGAAAGTCCTCTCACGTACTTATATTTTGATATCCTGAAAATACAGTACTTTGATGACAAAAATATTCCACAATGCCTCAGGGGGAGTGGGTAAACTAAAGCTGAGGATGCAGACAAGCTGAAAAAAATCTCTTGAATTCTCTCTCTGCCTTCTCAGCACCTCTACGTCTGACTCAGCTAATAAAGATTAAATTCAGAGGTGACTTTAGAGGGAAGCCAGGTAAGGTAATTTTTCAACTGTTTCTCCACACGGGAGAAAAGTCATTGATTCACTCACCATTATGGATTGTACAGCAGTGTGTTTTTTTTATCCCAGCGTTCCCTCGTCTGCCCCCTCAGTAATGTGTAGTTCCAATTGTCTGCAGTTGAAAGAAGGTCCAGGAAAATGGGTCAGGGGAGGAATTTTATAAGCAAATTGCTTCTGGGAATTACTGTACAGTTGGACCAATGATAGTCTTAAGTCTTAAAACAGGTCATTAGTCACCCACTCTGTTAAGACAAATCAACAAAGGTCAGCTAGGTAATAACATTTGTGGAACAGTACCAATAATCTGAAACAAAAATAAATCTCTCTTTATAAAGACGAATGCTATGGTAAACACACACAGGATACCGTGGGTTTACAATTGCTGTTTATGAAAAGTGTATGGACGCCATTTCAGTCCATGATGGGTTGCCATGACCTGATTAAGGACACCATGCTGAATCAGGCACGATGACGAAACGTAACAGAGCCGGCAGCAACACAAGATCACCATTACTGCAGTAACTAAATACCAACGGCCTGTCCAGGCAGCACACCCAAGACACACTGGCTGCTGGTGAACAGACCGAGTGCGCTAAACTGGTAATCTTCATGCTATAAAGCAATACAATTGTCTGGGATGCCAAATGTACTATTACTATAACATGCAAAACTGTTCTACAAATGCAAAACTCATACAGCCACTTAAGTGTTACAATGGCACCTGAATGGAAAATATTACTGAAGTCAAATACTGCACATTAGAGACTTTCTCTGTGCAAATACTGAAAAGATGTGATGAGTACACATTTTTCCACCCGTTGAACAGTATTTAACAATAAATCTAAATAAAATACCTTGTTCTAATGCCCCAACCTAACTAAACATTTCTGCATGTAGCATATATCTTTCCGTGATAGAGAAATCCATTCCTTTTTTGTTGACCGACTGACCTCTTCAAGGCAAACCAGCCAATTACATTAATCTTATAGGCATTGAGGCAAGGTAATGTTCCCAAAAAGAATGATGCTTTTTAACAGTATTGACCTTCATTGTCTTTTTTTCCCTCCTTTTCGCTGTGTAACAAGCATATTGTTATACAAGCAGTATAAACCATGTTTGGATACAGGCCTCCATCACTGACATGAATAAGCATGAAGGTGAGGCAGAAACACAAACTAGCATGTTTAATTTACCTTCTTTTAAAAACCAGTCAGGCAGGTTAAATACACAACAAAAGACTGACTTCAAATTAGGTTTGGCCATTTTCTGTGGCATGGCTTCTCCTGCAGTTACACAGTTTGGAAGCATCATATCAAGATGTATTATTTAATTTCCACAACAATGCAAGGCACAAAGAATTTTAATTAGTCACTCACTATAATGAATCTCTCTCAGATGGGAAAATCAGACAGGTGACCATGCAAACCTCTGAACAATTTCATGCTTTGTAGTGGATAACCCCTTTTGATTAAAGCTATAATCTGGATTTTTCTGTGCCGCCCCTTAAGCGAGTGGTGCATTCGGACTTAATTAAAAGTGTATTTCATCACTCTTACCGCTCCCTCTTTTTATGCAAATTTGACCACTAGAGTCTGTGTTCATTTGGACACAAACAGGGATGGGATGGGAGAAAAGGCATGTGTTGTGCAAAGCTCACAAAAGAGACAGGCCCCATGTGAGTGTGCATGAAACAACTGGTCTTTTTAAAATTCAACAGTTGTTTCACTCATTCCCCTGCTGTCGCTGTTTGTTTGAAAAGAGAAGTCATTACTTTTTGGGGATATACTTGAATTTTTTGTCTTAAATCGTTCTCTCATTTTGTGGTTTATCTCTGTACTGCTGTCAGGGTGATTGCTGACAGACCTCAGGTTTGGAGCATATTTCAACTTAGAAAAGTTACACACCGAAGCTTTGCGCGTTACATTGACAAACTTTTGAACAACGACAACTAAAGTTAGGCTGCACTTGTTGCGGGGACGCTGGAACACCATCACACTGGCGTTTCTATTTTTCTGGTCACTCGGTTTTCATGCAGATGTGATCACAGATGTTCCTGAAGCCCACAAACTGACACCTGATGAGGCCAATCAGCGGTGCGCCCGGTCACGTGCTGCAGTTGCCACACAGCGAGCGGTCGGTCAGCCAATCAGAGGGCCGGACGCTTTCCTTCGCACTGCGTGTGACTCTGGGGCAAAACAACAACAGCGTTCTCATGAAATGCTGTCAAGCGATATTAATCATGGCTGCTCTTTAATCCTTCCCATCCGCATCTGTGGGAGACACACGGCGAGTCGAGCATTCGTCACACACGCTGTCAAACACGGACACAGTCTCTGTGTGTGCGTGTCTTTGTGCATTCATCCAGCTTTTGTTCCCACTTGTCGGCCGAAACGCAGTCGCCGATCAGCTCTCTGCAGTGCGATAAAACACAATTTTTTAACAGCGACTTGCTAAACTCGTGCACTGAGTAGGAAAAACCAACCATCAGTGCTGCTTTTAATAACCACTGATGAGAAATCCCAAAGGAAGAGGGGATAAACATTGATTTATCTTATCCTCTTCCGCCTCACGTAGCGTATGTCTCCGCTTGAGCAGCCAATACACACACCGAGACAATAAATGTCGCAGAAACAAATTGGTATGAATTTCCTAATCGTTGGTCTCAGTGGCAGTCAAAGAGATGGGACCGAACCGTAAAGCTGAGCATTTAGGTCACACAGCGGTGACGGGCATCTGAGCTAAAGTTAACCTGGCTAGCGTTAGCCGCTGTGGGCCTGAGTGCGCCATCATCAAAACAGAGACAAAGCAGGTTAGATAAGATCGCCACTTTATCCTGTCGCTACACAGCCAAAAGACACACAGCACACTCACACCGTGAGTCACACTAACCGAAGCAAACACAAGTGTTGAACACAAAGGCAACCAGCGGCACAAGCGAGCTAACTCACAGACAAACTGCAGTTAGCTTAAGAGGAATTTGAAAAAAATACTCACAACGTCGTGTCGCATTAACTCTCTCACTGTAGCTGGGCGCAATGTGCAATGCGACGGTCAGTGACAGTCACTGCGAGACGTCAATGGGCTCCTGTGGGTGGTAAATACAGTTTGACAAGACTGACTAACTGCTCTGTTTGAGACGGAGAAGTCGTAAGCAAGAGCCGCTTTGTCGAAGTAGAAGAAGAAAGAAACAGCTGAGGAGAGGATGTAAACACAGGTCACGTGGTTTCCAATGTTGTCGATAGAGGGAAGCACTGTTGCTTCACATCTATCTATCTATCTATCTATCTATCTATCTATCTATCTATCTATCTATCTATCTATCTATCTATCTATCTATCTATCTGTCTGTCTATCTGTCTATCTATCTATCTATCTATCTATCTGTCTATCTGTCTATCTGTCTATCTGTCTGTCTGTCTGTAGCATAATTTTACAGAAAATGCTTTCTGTTGTGTTGTAGTTAAATGATGATGTTTTCAGCATTATATAAATACAGTTACAGAGAGGAAAACAGTTACGAGTTAATTAGCAAATGCACATATTTATTCACACTATTTAATAGTGGAGAAATCGCCATCTAACAAAGCCCTCTAATTTTGTCTACATCTATTCGAGTATTCATTGCCAGCTTAACTAATGAACACATTCTACTCTCCGCATGAATTTGAATGTGCACAGGAAAAAAAACCTTAAGGGTTAAAGTGGTTATGATAATGGTACGGTTCATACTAGTAAGGTTTTGACTAGAGAATATAAGATTGATGATGACCTCGGAAATCCTTGCCCAGCCTGTAACCTTGCAGAGTCCCGTTAAGGAAAGATCTAAATTTAGCTTGCCAGTGGTTTCTGTTTGCTCTGGAAGGCTAGAAAAAAAGATGATTGCAAGGTTTAAAAGGGAAACATTAGCGGTAAGCAGAAGCACGTTGGTCTGGGCAGGTCAGCTTTCACTAATCAGGCTTTCACTAATCATAACACAAATTTGACTGAACTATTTCTAGAAAGCACAGAAAACTGGTGTAAACTAAAAAAAATAATAAGCAAACTAGTGTACACTAATTAGCTTATTTATTACCTTTTTTAAGATAAATAAAAACAAAAGACTTTACTTAAGCAGGGTTAGAACTATCTGGAGTGTGCTCACGTTTTACCACCCAGCATATATACATTACAGGAAACATGTTTGTGGTGGATTGAATGTCAGCTAATAGCTACATATTTTGTATGATTTGTTTAGTGACAAATCCAAGTTTGATCCAATTTTAAGAACAATCTGCTGTTTTATTTTGAGTATAGGCAGATTACTGCTTGTTTCCAATAGACTGTCTGTAAATATATGAATTAAGGACAGGGTTTTAATGAAGATGTGTTTGTGTAACTTAAGTGATCATATCTGAATTACTGTGAGGCAGCAACATACTTTTTTAATGCTCCACTTTCACATTTTTTGTCATCATTTTGGTGTAACATGTAAAAAAAAGTATTCGAAGTACTCGAAGGTGATGTCTTCCAGTATCATTTTTCCACTATCCAATAGGCCCAAAAAGATATTGAGAAACCATTAAATAAATGATGATGAATCTCATGACCCTCTGGCTTGAACAACTATTTATAAATAGTTATTATTACGTTTTTTGTGCAGCTCTGAATCATTCAGTTTTGATGGAACAGCAGCTGCAAATGACAGGACCAGAGTAAACAAGTGCATTGAAAAGGCTGGTACCATTATTTGTGTCACATCTGATTTTTCATAGAGTGGATTCAAACATTACACCATTTTGCATGTAAAACCATTTATGTTGCTTTTAGTTGATTAAAATATGTTGCTAGACCACTTAAAGTTGCTTAAAATGTGTTTGTTCAATAATGTAATCAATTTCTTTGAATAGCGACAAGTTTTTGTGTTAGTGTAACGACTTGCTGTTAAGGCAAGATATTTTTTCCATATTGTCTTTATGTCCTGTTGTCTAAGTCATCTGAAAATGTGTACAATTACTTAGAAATTATGAAATGCTTTATTAATTTATTTGCTGATTGGCAGAATACTTACCTGCAACCAGTTTGGTTACTTAACTTTACTTTAGGGTAACAATTTGATTTTTTTTTTCCCCCATTTGTAACTGGGGATGACCTGCGGCCCAGTTACCCAGTGTGTCGTTGAAATACTCGGTTGCTTCAGAAATAATGCCAAATGTTGACCACTAGGTGGTGCTGATGCCCAATCATAGTGCCGGGGTGTCTTGAGAAAACACACAACCATTTGAAAAGTTTATTTCTACCATACACAAACTGTACAACACAGCGCATATCTGTTTATTATGAAATAGTAAAAGTAATAGGAAGTTTCAATTTACAAACTACTTCAACTGAAAAAAGCATTACATTTTAATGTAAAAGAAAAGAAATACAATACAATTTCATATCATACTAATATCGGTCCACAAAAAAAAGCATTTCACATTACAAAACATCAAATACTAACAGGGAAAAAAATAAATATTATTCACAAAACTTCCTGAGCAAACAATGTGTGGTTTAGGAATTAAATATAAGAAATTATAAATAAAGGATTGTTAGGATTAACAATTGAAATTCAGTTTTTAAAAGAATCATTTTTTTAAACTTATCGCGTATTTGGATAAAATAAGGTCTCTTTTTTCTGTAATTTGGCTCTTTTGCTGTTACATTTTTTTCTTAGAAATGCCATAGGCTACATGTCTTTGACTTTCTTCTGCAGAAATGAAAAATGTATTGCTCAAATGAATTACCATTATTATTTTCTGGGGATTAGCCTCATGTTAAATTAAGACATATAGTTCAGTGGCACAACTACATTGTCCCATTTCTTTTCTTGTTGAAGTTAAGGACAGTATAGTAACAATAGGAAATAATCAAAATACAAAAGTGCAATTGAAGCAAAACAAGAAAAAATCAATTGATTGGCCAACAACTATCGTTCATCCATGTTTTCATTACTTTTTTCTACTTTTTTGCATGGTATGATTGAATTTCAATGTGAGTTGTGGTGGTCAGCTTGAATTTGAAACAGCTACTTCTCAAATCTGCCCCAAGCGTTTGAAGAATTTTCTAACTGTAGAACCGGTTAAAATGTTAAGGCCTGTAAGCATTTTGAGATAAAACAGGAGCAGTTATTTTTTTTCTTGAAAGTTGACACCCCTTCACCCTTCCATGCTAGCAGAAAACACCAGAATCTCAGTCGTGACATTTGAAAACACGACTCTGAGATTACAGCTACTGAAACAATGGTATTTAAACAGTCATCAGGAACGTTTCCTTCTATGAAAATAATTGTACTGTATAATAAATTAGACACCAGCCACATAATACTGTCCTACCACAAAACATAGTACTCGTATATTTTTATGGATTCATATACATTTAGGCACATACTATATGCACACTTTCAAAGTGTGTGCACAAAAGGCAGTTTAATATCTATATGTAAAAAAGAAAGACATCTCGACAAAGTGGATTTTTGATTTTTGTTTCACTCTTCGTGTGGCACACTATGCAAAGCAGAATTTGACATTCAGTTCACTGAGTGATGTTGCATGTTTTGCTCAGTGTCACCTCCTGTTTGCATTCAACTGTTGTTGTGAAGAGAAGGTACAGTACAGTTGCATTGCATTTTCTTTTATCTCAGTGTTCACTATGTCGTACCATACATTCAGTTTCCAATAAAGAAAGCAAAAGCAATGCTTAAAAAGATTGATGGTTAGTCATTTTGGTAGGGAGATACAACTTAAGGTCTAATAATAATAATAATGATAATAATAATAATAATAATAGAAGTTTTTCAACACTAGATGGCGAAAGTATGCCATGAAATTGGAATGTGCTTCTATGTAATTTACAATGTGCAGAGAGTCAAACAGATTTCTCAGATATTAAGCATTTACAATTCAAGAAATAAATAAAAAGAGGGAAATAAATACACTGATGAACAAATATATTAATAAATAGCGATAATATAAGAATGACATGAACACATACAGATTAAAATCAAGCAAACCATACAAAATAATTAAGTGCCATAGGGGTAAAAATCTCACCAGGAAAAAACATATCAAGTGAATGCAGAAACAGTAAAAGCATCACAGATCCGGCTGGTTGTTTCCTCAGTGCAGTGTATTTACCAGGAAATGCCAAACACATTTCCAAAAGCCTTGTCTTATACATGCAGCCAAGCCAGCACTCTCCAGTAAAATAGAGCTATCTAGTGCTATTATCCCAAGTCAAAGAAACCTCTTGGTAGCTCTACAGCTTAAACATGGATGCCCTTAATAGCCTGTTTGATATTATCCAAGAGGGCCTTGCACTCTGGAGAGTATTCATGCTCCGAGTTGTTGTACATATCAGTTAATGTGTTCACATAGGCTTCAAAATTATGCTCACTGATGGGTCCCTGCAACAAAAACATGTTTGGCTATTAGTGAAAACAGCACAACAGAAATGACAATTCATAGAAAATAAGATATCTTCCAGGACAGGTTAGATATAACGGGTTGTGGTGGAGTCTGTGGTCAAGGCTTACTGTACCATTTGAGGGAGCTGAATATCTGTTAGACTGTTAATTAGAGCTTGGCTAAGGCAAGCGAGCTCCTTCAGAAGGCTGTCGTTGTGCTGTTCGATCATCTTGTTCTCCTCCTCAATTGTCTTCAGGTTACATTCCATAGACGAGATCTGCTTTCGGGTACAAAAAGGCAAACAGGGAGAAACTTGTCAAATGGAGCGAGCAAAAGATCTCAGGCTGCCTGGCACTAAAATGAGCGTGTTAGGGTAAATACTTACCTGGGTTTGGAGTTGCATCATATCTGCCTCTATCTTCATGTTGGATTCGTTCAGTTCTTTTATATCATGATCCAAATGATGAACGTCCTCTTTGTTTTCCACACCTGAATCAAAACACGGAGTCTAATTGAGCATTTTGAACCTGCAACTATTAACATTTCTTACACCGAGACTCATGTGAATGCTGTGTATTCCATTCATACCACGCCCGGTGTCTGAGTAGCTTACCACTGCTGGCTTTGAGTTTGATAGTCATCTCTTCTTCAGAGTGTTTTTTCTTGATGCTCTGTGCGTTCAGCGGGCAACCTGATAAGCTGGGTCAGCAGGACATAAATGTCAATTTTAGGAGCAATAAATAAATAAATAAATACAACTTTATCATTGCTAGATACAAAGATGCAATTGTGAGAATGCAAATGTCGACCAGCAGTATTGTTCAGAGATAAAAATGGAGGACAGGCGACCTCACCTTCTGTGAGTGGCAAACACATTATTGGCATGTCCAAGGCCATTGCAGCCAGGCAAGGGACAATGGGGCAGTTCCTGTTTATTGGCCTTCCAGGCAAAGGGCAGGCCACTGATGGACGACTCCTTCTGTCTTTTGGCAGCAAGTGGACAACTGCCTGCGCTGCGGTGGGATGTGTATTTTCCCGATATATGGCCCTGTCCATCGCATCCAATAACTGGACACCTACCAGAGACGCCAACAAAGAGTTGTACATGTAGCATGTGCGACTGATTTACACAAACATAAAATGTAAGTAACATTTCTTTGCTACAACAAAACAGACAATTAACAGTAAATAAAAAATAACAACTAAATGATTCACTGAGATTATTTAAAAAAAAAATCTCTCTTTCAGCAACTAGACCGGAAGATTTGTTAACCATTAAGTTGATTAATCCAGTCCAATGCTGATTAAAGTGAGGCTGCCAAAACTCGAAATGGACTCAAATAATCACCTTAACTATAAGTTACTAATTCACTATAAAACTTGAGTCAGAACCAACGCTGTTTATTGTACACAATCTGACATGAGTGATGCCTATGACTGAAAAACATAAGCTAAACTCACTCTGAATAGCACTGAGTTTGTCAGTTGGATTTTCAGGCCTGTTTTCTGCAGGTCAGTAATGGAGTGACATGAATTACAGATAATTGTCATGGATTCCCTCATGCGAAAGAATGTAATTTGGAGGTGGCTAACCCTTTCCCTTATTGATAAAGGTGAGAGGTCACCTGAGATGATACAAATGGCACGCATGCGGTAGAGTGCTGCTGCAAAAAGCCTGTTTCAGCATTTTGTTACTCGACAGCACCGCAGCACTTAGAGGACAAAACAACACCAGTCCCATTACTTACCTCTACCACAGGTAGATAGCTTGATGCAAGGCACCAGGACAATGGAGGCATGCCATATGGCCCACTATTTACAATAATCAAGGGACCACCCTCCCCCTGTCTCTCTCTCTTAATGTGTATGAGATCTATTCCAGTCTAATTCCTAAGCTCATGCCCTTGCATTAGTAATTAAAAAGAAAAAAAAAATCAGTGTCCAGATGTATAAGCAAACAACAGCCCATATATCTGACTTTGGATTTAAACAGCAAATCAATTACATTATATTTTTTCCAATAACACTCTGATTAAGCTGCAAATGAGTGCAATGTCAACAGAGCAGGCAATTCAGTATTTTCTTAGAGTACTATAATTATGAAGAAAGCACTCAGTGAGGGATGATAAGCCAGATATTCCATTCAGAAAATAGGACAAATACAAAATCCTAAAAAAAAACCACAGAAAAACACCCAGCTAATCCTTGGAGAATAATTCACTAATGTTATGACAAGAGAAGTATTATTTTCTTTGTTTAACTTAATGGCCTCAAGGTATAATGCCCCGGGCACAAACGCATGAGACATGTTCACAATGTTTTCTTGTTTTGTTTTTGACACACACACACACACACACACACACACAAATAGAAAAACATGACAGCATATGATGAGGGGGGAAAAATCTCTTACTTAAGCTCTGGCTCATCTTTGTCATCCTTGTTTGGTGTGAGCTTCAAACCTCCCTTTCTGGCACGTGGACATCCTGACAAGCTAGACATGGTTGGAAATACTGCGGGTTAATGTTTAAGGAAATGCATTCAAGACGTAAAACAAAAAACAATGTACATGTTAAATCAAACATCAAATTTAAACTGCAGCAAATCCAACTTCTTCTAAACGGTTATGCACTAACCCTGTTTTAATAGAAATAGATAGATAGATAGATAGATAGATAGATAGATAGATAGATAGATAGATAGATAGATAGAGAGAGAGAGAGAGAGAGAAATCTATATGAACTCAAAAAGTGCAGCATGTTTGCCATGTAAAGTGAGAATTTCACCATCTGTTTGAATGTGGTACATCTGACACATGTCTATGTGGGTCTTCTCTCCGTTACCTTCTGTGTGAAGCATAGTTCCCGGTCACATGTCCAGATCCATCACAACCAGGTGTTGGGCACCTGCAGGTTGACAGACACAGACCAGGTGCTTTTTACAGCAAAAGACTGTCGAGCAAAGCAAAGGATACATGCCTACATGCAGGGAGGCAGTGGAGCAAACTACCTGTGTGCAATGCTAAAAAAACTGGAAAGGAAAGGAAAGGAAAGGAAAGGATTTACTGTGCAGACCTATGCTGAGGCAAAAACAAACTGCCTAGTACAATGTGAAAAATCCATTCACAACAATAGCAGTTTTCCAAACACATACTTTAGTTCCTGAGAGTTGGCTGCCATCAGTGATTTGAGTGTTTTGTCAGCCAGGGGACATCCAGACACACTAGAGAGGATAAAGAGTTAACAGTCATTTTAATGCACTCTTTGATCACAGCCGAATTAAGTCATCTTAATACAATGTCTCAATGCATATTTATACAAAATTATTGGAAGGCACAATTTCCCCCCCCCCCCCACAACTGTTACCAGTGTGAAAAAAATTAAAGGTATATGACAACTTTTCAACAATCAGGGTACTTAGACAACCAGCACAGTTTCCCTTATCTGTATATGTGCTTGCTGGTAATTAAATTCAGTACCTCCGATGCGATGCATAATTGCCCGTCACATGGCCGCTGCCGTCACAGCCTGGTGTCGGACAGCTGCAGGGGGACACAAAGCATTTAATACACAAATTACACAAACTCTCCTTCCCACCGGACCTTGTCGCAAAGCTTGAGCTGTGACAACCTTTTGCATTAAAGGAAAAAACATAAGAGTTAGTAGAGCAGGAAGTTTAGTATGTAATTATTGTTTGATGTCTCAGTCTCAGAATGCCACTGAGGAAATCGGAGGGGGGTGGGGGGAGTTGGTGCTGTGGAAACTAGAGGATCCTACTTTGTGATCTCGTGGTGTGATTCTCAGGAGGAGACCCAGCAGAGCATGCACTCTAACTACAAGAGTCAAGAGTTGTACGCTTGTACAGGGACATACAGTACAGGGAGACAACTCACTTCTCACATCTCTTCTCCACATGAACCTGCAGACATACCAGTTACAGTCATACAGGATGTAACACAGCCAGTTTCATTTGTGCGTTATGACTCACTTCTGTCAAATTAAGGTACGCTTTGGAGTTACACTTTTTTTTCTCTCTCTCTCTCTCTCCTCATCTTTGTTTCTGACCATCTGCCGGCCGGGTGGGACGTTACGCACAGGCGACTGAATAAATGTGCCTCGAGAAGTTTGGGTCTTTATCATAACGTACCTCAAAAGCTCTTTCTTTGAATCTCGTAATAGCACCTTGGTTTTGGGGCTCATCATGCCGCCGTCTCCTTGATAGAGCTGCTCCTCCAAGGAGACCTGATCGTAATCCTCCTGAGGAGAGAGATGGGATGTAAACATGGCTTTAACTTTCCCAAATATCAAACCTGAGCACAATCTGCAATGACCTAAAAGTGAATAATTAATGAAAAGCCCTGCATAATACTCTTAAAACACAGGCCCTGGGGGTTAGAGAGCAAGGCAAAGAGATTATGCTTAGGGATACTTAGACCGTAGTAAATCATACATCCATTTAAAGTCATACTTAATCCATATAGTATTTATGATATATGGCCATGACGTATGGATTTCCTTTTTTTCCCCCCACAGACAAGGCTGTGCAGTCACCAGATGTTGTGTACGGTTTAAAAGCAGGTCAAATGTTATAACTCCTGATATCAACTTCAAACAAATACCACTGGTAAAGCAAAGAAAAGAAAATCTTCATGCTCAGATTAAGCTTTGTTGATAGTTGGAGACTAGAGAGGCCCTGTAGACCTCAATGTTAATATCGATAGCATGGATACATGTCACCATAGATATTTTCACTCACTCGGGTTACTAGCCTTTGCTTCCATCAATTTACAATATTTTATTCCTTTGATGACATGATAACTCTCCAGCGACTGCACCGTGGGCCTGAGGCAGATCTTACACATTTAGATTATATTCAAAGTGTTAATTACTCTGTGTGTGTGTGTGTGTGTGTATGTGTGTGTGTGTGTGTTCTGCACCTCTTTCTCCTGTATAACATGCACTTTGCTGAAGTTGACGGGGATGGGGCTCTCCCAGCTGTCTCTCTCACACAGCGGCTGGTAGAAGGCAGGTCTGATCAGCACGCCGGCGCCTTTGGCCGCCGTGGCCTCAGGAGGAGACAGAGGGTCGTCTGAAGGGGCCTTCGTCTGGACCTTTATGTTTTCCTTGCATTTCTTCATGCTCAAATCCAAGGTGCCATTTTCATCCACTTCTATAAGCATGTCCTAAACACACAAAAAAGTGACATTCTTATTGCACACTGTCACAATGTAAAAAGAAGATATAGTGGCATACAGTATGAAAACAAATAAATCAAGGGTTTATAATAGAATCTATTTCCTAATCTTTATCAAAGAATGGTACGTTAATTAAAATAACAGCAGTGATATGGTTCAACAACACTCTCTCTTTCTTTTCATTGTCCAATTCATCAATGTGTTCATATTCTACATACACTGGTTATCTTAGACCAGACAAAGTACCAAACTAAGCCAGCGTTAATTCTGCTGAACACAAAAAAAAAATCACTGGTGTGTAGTTTTTCAGTGACAGCTGTGTCATCTGTTTTCTAGGACACACAACCAAGATGGCAGCTGTAGGGGGGGGGGGGGGGGTTGCTGGTGTGGGGGGATGCTGGTTTTAGGTCATCATTATTATAGGAAAAATTAAAAAAAGCTTAATGTGGCATAAGTTTCCCCGCTGACAGATGTGTTTGTCGTTTTTTGTGCTGAAACGCAATACTCTGATGACTTATGGCTGGTTTGTGGCATTAAAAGTTTTACCTCATTAAATGGTGAAATCCGTTTTTTTCCATAAACCCAACAAATTACTCGGCGCATATGTTTCATTAAACCCTATACATCATTATGTTTGTAACAAAGGGAAGCCTTCTGCAGATTAATTAAAGGTGATCATTTTCATGAACACTGGGTATGGCTGTCCACTCCAATTACCCCACCATTTGATGATGTGTGTCCCTAACCAAAATAAAGCCATATACAACACGCAAAATGTATTTGGATTTTTTTTTTGTTTGGCCTTAAGCTCTGACTAAAAACAAAAATGATGAATTTATTCATTTTATTGTATGATTGAATTATAAATGATATAAGGCTCATTTTAAATAAAGTCAAATAAGCTTGTTTTTGCACACGTGTGATTTTTTTTATGCATAATATACATATGCAGATAACTTAAAGCACGCAACACCATACAACACTCTAAATATGGCCCCTTTTTTTCCAGACATGAAAGCTGTTCTTTATACGTCTCTCCAAGACAACTAAGCTGTAAATGAGAACAGATGATTAACTTGGTAACACTGTTTTATTCATTCAGTGGGCTGGTACCTGGTACAGGGCCACGTTCTCGGCTCAACAAGCTGGGAGACAAGGATCTGTGCTGTGTAGGTGTGGAAACCTTGAATCATCTACAGTACAGTGTGCACGTATGTAACCCACAGAATGTGATCAATATTAATCATGAAGTGAGTTTGAACACAATGCCGGCTTCGAGATAAAGACAGCTGAAGAGATTTTGGATCGGCGCACGCTTCCAAGAAGAGTTTGGATTTGGTGTGAATTAAACTTTTCAGATGTTAACTCCTTTAGCTGATTGGCTTAATCCGTTAAAACGCTTTTAAAGACTATCTGGTGTAGACACGCAGCCTAGGCTGGATCATATAACTAAGCAAAATATCCTCTGCCATCTGCAGTGGGCAAGATGCATCTTCTGACAACAGTTCAGGGTTTTTACATGCCAGCTGATGTCAAAACTTAATGCAATACCACATGTTTTAGAAAGAGAAAAAAATGGACAAGTGTTTGTAATTGGAGGGGAAGGCTGATTGTACTGCTTCTTTTGATGCGATTACACAAATGTTCACGTGTGTGTGTGTGTGTGTGTGTGTGTGTGTGCATTAAGGCTTTAAAGGGTGGAAACCTCCTTGTTTTTCTGCCACCAGAACACCAAGCTCCCTTTGCCAAATTCTGTCTTTTGATGTCTTCCCCTTTTTATACACAAATCAGAGTTCCTTTAAAATGACCACATTAAATACCTTTCCAAGTGGTCTAATTTGATTACCTTTGTGGAGGTTGCCAAGGGCCGGCCGGCAACGGCCTCCATGTTCTTCCGGTAGCGAGTGGAGAGGTTAAGGATGGCGGTGGTCGCTGCTTCAGCTTGGAGGCTGTCTTCTTTTCTGAACTGACTTGGTGGGCTGTGCTGACCAGAGGTGCTCAGGCGGCCAGCCGGAGCCCCAAGGAAGCTGGGATAATGCTGAGGCGCTAAACAACAAATAATTAGTGAACAATTAGTTGCTCAGAAATTGTCAGCTGATTTTAGATTTCCATAACAACCACTGATACAAAAAAAAAAAAAAAGAGAAGACAACCATGCAATATATAGTGCTTACAATCAGGGATATGTGACATTTCCTGGTCCTGGCTGACTCCAATTAGAGGCTGTTTGCCAAAGACCTGTGCGTCAAAGCTGGCGTAATCAAAGCGGATTCGGCTGTACTTGTCCATGTCTTTTGTGAGGCTATTTTGCAAGGCTGCTACTGGGTGAGAGAGCCTGTAGTTCAACTGGTTCATCTCGAACTTCTTCATCAAACCGATGGCTCTACAAAGACAAAAAAACCCAACATTTTATTGTGTAAACCTTGTGAAAGAGAACGGCTCACGTCTTTCGCATTTAGCAGTTAAGCGCAGACATTGTTGTCAGCCACTGAGTAGTGCCAGGACGTTTGTACACATAGAGTCTGGGATCTGATGTGTGTTGTAGATCCACAGCCAGGTTGCCAGACTAATTAATATAGTAGGAATGGGCATCCTGCCCATGATATATCCACATGGAACAAAGAGTTCTGCTCTTTTATCATGTCTAATAGAGAGGAACTCACAGGACCAGCAACCATTGCTAATGTCTGTTTGTGTGTTCTGCTGGGATCAGTGAATCAAAATATCCCACATTCCAATCCACAATAATAGTGTTTATCACTCTTTTGCATGACCTCACTACGGCTTTCACAACTTCAGTCCACCACAGGGTTGAATACGATGGATTCTGGATGCTTGCTGTAATTATTGTTCTGCACATGTGACCAGAGCGAGAGCAGTGAAAATCCCCGGCGCTATCTGGCATCATACCTCGGCGAGCGGTCGGGTGTTTGTCTGCATTTCAGGCTGTCGTCCTGAGGTTTGGAAACTTTCACTGCAGCAGCGATGGGGCAGCCTGAGAGACTGGTCCAGGGGAGGAAATCAAACACATTAGCCTAATACTGTCACTCATCTGTGAACAGAGTACAGAATTTCTAATGGCTGTCTCCTGTGGATGTACCTCCGGTGGGTGCTACGGTTGCTGTTGACATGTCCTCTTCCTGTACACCCAGGTGTGGGGCACTTGAGGACGTTCTCATGCATGGCGAGGACTGAAGGGAACGAGGACAGAGAGAGACATGATGAAGCTATAATATAACAGCGCTGTATAAAATACATAAATACATGCACATATATTTACTATGCATTTTTTTTTACAAAACAATAGATTTTTTTATATCTTACTGGAGCATTTACATAACAGTTGTAATAGTTGGTAGGTTGGACTCCATTAGAGCCTAGACAGCAAAAGATCCTCCAGCATAAAGCAAAAGCAAAAGGCTCTCTCACTATGAGGAACGCTGTCATGTGGCTGAAATGTAAATAGCTTAGTGCAAAGAGGAGAGTAACAAGACAGCCGATTATATTCTTCAAAACAAACGCGTCGTTAAAGGTCCGCTCTGTAGCCTTAGAAACTTCCTCTCTGTACATATTCTCCAATTAGTTTGTTGGAGTTGTCTATTTATTTTTGAATACTGCGTTTCGCCAGCCCTTTGATTTGCAAATACTGCCTCCAGACTGAGAGCATGCGCTTTTTTGAAAAAGTTAATTACTTTTTCTGTTCCTTTTGTAACATTACTGTTTAATGTCGAATGTTTGTCGAGTTATGTTGAAATGACTTAACAATCGCCAGTGTGGGAAAAAAAATATATAATATTCACACATTACAACACATTACCAGAGAGAAAGAGAAAAAAAAATCCTTTAAGTTTATTTGAAAAGTTTCATGCACATTAGCTCGTGCTAAGAGGATTTCAGTAACGGTGGCTGATTGAAAGTCCTATTAATTATCCATTCATATTCATCCACTATTCTGCATCTGTACACAGAGCTGCCCATGACACTTACTCTCAGGAGGAACTCGGACTTTATGAGGACACCCAGACAAACTCCTGTGATGTGGGTAAAGCCCAGTCACATGACCAGTACCATCACAGCCAGGGGTTGGACACTTTATATCCTTTTTATCTGTCCGCGGTGAATCTGTAGACACAGTATAATAAGATTTCACAATAACAACAAATCCTGATGCATATATATATATATATATATATATATATTATTTATTTATATATCTTATATAGCTATTGTCCTGTCCTTGAAATATCATGTTATGCCAAACACTTCTTTCTTTTTCTTTTTTTTTGCACAAAATGCATCTATTAATCTGTCATTTTAGTTAAGGCTGCAGTTCAACACAGAGCATTCACTTCTTAATTCCCGTCCATGGAAAGATTACATCTAGGATTACACATTTAGCTGCAGTCATTTGAAGAATCAGAGGGAAACATGAGAGGTACTTTAGGAGGATTTAAGACTTATGGTCGTGGTTAAACATCCAGTTGATTCCTATCAAAATCCAATATTCTGAGTAGTCGCAATGCCATCTGAAAATTTTGTTCTTATTTATTTTTACTTCACTTGTTGCCAAAATGTTCTTTGTATTTAAGAGGATTTCCCTTCCCTGCTTTTTCTTCTTGTTTTTTGTTTTGTTTTGTTTTATGGCGTCTGAAGGTACAATGCCAAAACCTTCTGTTCTCATACTGGTCACTCTGATTTGATTTATTTTGTTACCTTTTCCTCCATGATAGTTGAGTCTGCTGTCCGTGTCCATCATCCTATGATGCCTCCTCTCGTTGGTCATCTGCTCCATGAGGAAGCGGTCCATTTCCCTGTAGGCGTGATGCAGTACCTGCCTTTGCTCTGTTTGCAAAGCTATGGCCTGCTCCAGCAGGCTGAGGTTCACCCTCCCTCGGCTCATTTCAAGGCCTCTCTCGTGGAGGCCCAGCGCCCAGCTGTCCAGCCGAGGTGGCCTCTCCAGCTCCGTCTCCCCCTCGCTGTCCTCCTCTGTGGGGAGCAGCCTGTATCTTAAGGCCTCCGCTTGAAAAATACTCGCTCTACCAGTCGGCCCGCCTAGATCTGCGTGAGGCTCTTCTTTAACGTGGCTGTTCCGGCCTGAGAGGTCTTCAGTGGCTCTGGGGGGGCTGCAGACTGAGCCGTTCACTCTGGCAGACAGAGACAGAGGCTCCCACTCGGCTCCCCTCATGTCTCCCAATGGACTCTGTGGCGATGACATACCGCTCATCCTGTCTTGATTTGGCTCGTCCTCGTCATTGAGGAGCTCGTCCTCGTCTTCGTCCAGCAGAGGTTCAGACGTGTCCGGCTCGCACTGTGGGGAGTTATCGGACGTCACCTCTGACCAGCCCGCTTCATCGTGGAAGCCATTTCTGTTGACTGAATTTAGGTTTCCATCTACAAGGACAAGAAAACACTAATCATACTCTGTGTGTTCAAGGGTTTTAAGACCGGGTGTGTTTTTGACCCCGATATTCATACAGAGGATCAGAATTTTATGTCCTTGATCATATTCTCTAAATCCTTTCAAGGTTTTAGATTTTGTATTACTTTTCAACAAATAATATCTTGAGAAATGCATGTTTTTGTTATAAGCAGGCAGAGGATTTTAAAGAACACATGTTGCGATGGATTGATGATGACGAGGTGGTGAGATTTCTAAGCAATTCCTCAAGTATTTTAGATAACATATTGGTATATGACCCTTAGTCCTGCTGTTTTATTTTCACATACAGTAGAACCTGGAGATGAAGACAGTTGTTTTCTTCCTCCTCTGTGTCTCCAACTGGAGAAACTACCCACATAGATGTTGAATAGGATTGTGGAGGGATCTGCAGTGCAGTGGACAGTGAAGATCAGCTTTTTAATACTAATGTCTATTTTGTGAATCTTATGAACTGCTTTAGACGAGAGAAGAAAATACTCACTCAAAACGACTGTTAATGTTTATGTTCATATTTTTTTTAAATCATATTACAACTCATTATGAATTGAGAATGAATAATTAGCATTAGCTTTTCCCATAATAGTTTTTTTTTATAGAGAAACAAATATTAGTATACAAACATTAATTATATTATTTTTAGTATTTGGCTTTTTTTTGTGATACATATATAATACATTCCTTGTAGCAGATTAATAAAACAAGTGTGTTTCCTTTCAAATTTTACCCTCATCATGTATAATCTCTTTGCTCCAGCTGGTTTTGCTGAGTGCTTTGAATAATTTAATTAGCATTGACCTTTGGCCCTCCATCTTTTCGAATAAATCCAGAAATCCCGGTCACATGTGCAGAAAGCCACAAGACTGTGTGAAGCCAGAGCCGCGCTGAGAGTCTGATCAGCCGAGCAGACAAAGAGGGTTAGAGTTATCCCCCAAAATGCATCTGAGACAACACTTTATTAGCACCACTGATAATATGAAGTCGTGGTCAGTGATTAACAATGGCAAGCTATCATCTGGATTGATTCAACAAAATCTCTCTTGATCCTGCAAAACCAGTCAAACTTATGCTCGCTTAAGGCTCTTTGAGGGTTTTTACTTTCAGCGGGCTGGACTGACTATCCAGACATCAGAGACCGAACCAAAAGTAGGATTGGAGAGGTTGAGAATTATTGTGAGAATCTGATCGCACAGTGCGGGGGATGATACAGATATAGGCATTATCAGACAGCTACTGCTTAGTAATGGGAGCGCCGCTAAAACTTAATCCTCCTCAAAAGAGCATTAAAATATGTCCGAAATTATTTTATATTTGTGATATTTATTTTGCACAATTGTACATGTGCAGTGGATTTGATATGTAGGGTTTTATGTCCGATGTATATGTGTCTCTATCTGTCCCCTGCAGGGGGAAATATTTGAAAAGCGGTGTCTGAAGAAAAACCCTGTTGAATGAAAAAAAAAAAAAAAAATTAAAGCCAGCTACACATATTTACATTTATGAGGAAAGCAGCAAGAGTTTTGTTTTTCATCCAGATGGACTCCACCAGGCCTGACACAGCCACATACAGTCAGAAACACGCACAGACTTATACATGGGCAGGCAGACACACACACGCACGCACACACACACACACGAGTGCAGCGAAAAAAAGGAACGAGACGGAGGAAAAAAACTTGGATCCCTCCAGTGGTTTGTGTGTTGGAACAGGTGAACAGTTTGTACTCCAGAATAGCCATTACCAGCACTCTGCAGCAGGGCTGCAGTTGGCTGGAGTTGAACGCAGCGTGGCTCAACCAAACGAGGGGCTTATTTTTCTCCCTTTTTGTTAAAATGCAGATATGACCAGCTTCCCACTGCAAAAATTCTCACTGCCTCCGGTCCATTTTTTCCAATTTCATTTTCCCACAGAAAATAGCCCCCAAATCTGATAACAGCATTATATTTTCTGAATATGTTTATGTTCTTTTCACACTGTTTATGCTTCGTATTTTTATTATTTTGTTTTGTTTTAAAGCTATAGTCACTGGAATATCAGGTTAAAAAAGGGAAAATACACAGCGGTCTATCAGTGTTGGGTTTGGATAAACAGAACACATATCTAGAGTAGACAACAACAAAGGGGAAAAGCGATGATGCATAGTGTATATCTTAGATAATTGTAATGTAATATGAACTCAGGAAACAAATAAATTCCATTTCCAATGAATCCACACAATTCAGTGAGCTACTCTCCTGGTCCATTTAACTACACACATGTGTACTATAATGAGCTGTAGACATTATGCCTAATTATGTATTAGACTGTGTTAGAGGGCCTAACAAAAGCTTTTGAAAGGGACAATTACGTTTGTTGCTTAGTTACATCGTTAAAAATATACCAAATCAGTGCAGATTATAGTGGGTGAGAATGCACATCCACAGCACAAGCATTGTTGCCAAAAGCACAAAATTCAATTCATTAGGAGAAAAGAAAAATATTTTCACTGCCGAAAAAAGGACAGAGGCTTAAGTGAAAATAAACAGGTTTAAGTGTCGCTGATAAAACTGCGACTGAGTAAAAAAATCTTTGTTTCAAAAACAAAAAACGTCAGACCATCAAGCCGGCAACGGTCACCACGCGTTTGTTTCTACACAATAGGCAACTTCAATTATCATTCTATATAAAGGGAAAGCAGGAAGTTTAATTTAAATCAAAGTGAACTGCTGCACTCCCCCATTCAGTTTCTCATTCTATGGATTCAATGGGATTGGACTGGCTATTGAATAAGGACAGATGAGGGGTCTGAAATCTGGCCTCATCTAAAGCGGCTCAAGCCACGCCAAAAATATCACGGCAGATCAGCTGTCAAAACTTCAATTTGTGGACGTGAGACACAACTAATGTGGACCCAGCAGTGTAGTCTTTCACTTCCACTGCACAATGACTGCGGCTGCTGGCTGATGGCAGAGGGAGGCAAATATGAATGCAACAGATGGGATTTTAAAATTCAGCGTCAATTGTTCATCAAAACAGACAAAACAACAGGACATCTGTTTACCTGCTGGAGTGTCAATGTTCCTCAGCTCTTCTTTGTCCTGTGGCGGTGCCAGGTCCTCGCTCTCCTCTTCACATGCCTCGCTGGGGCTGTAGTGGCGGGGCTTCATCAGCAGGGACTTTCTCTTGTTGACTGGGGCGCCCTGCACCCCTTCCTGGGCGCTCCTCTTCCTCGCCACGGACCCATATGGGCTGGAGGGAAGAGGGGAACAGACAAAAAGACAAGCGGGGTCAACAGAGGCTTCTGCTGGCTCAAGGTCTGACTATTCAAAATCGGACACTTTGAGATTACGATGGAAAAAGTGAGACAATTTAAAGGGGAATAAAACTGTACCTGGTTGTCTCGGTGACGCAGTCGGCAAGCCCTGAGGAACACAGGCCAAGAAACAACAGATAAAAAGTCCTGTTTACATTTCCACTACGGTCACACAGCATCTGTCGATATAGTCTTCATCAAAGGCTTATGGTGACTCAATACTTTTGGGCTATGGCTAATGAAATTTTACAATGCTGTGTAAATATTTGTTTTGTAGATAATGTTTTAGGCATGATACCTGCAGGGCAAATGCTGCTCCATCCAGCCATTTACCATAGATTTTATTCTGTTTTACAATGTCACTGGGCACAATCAGCATAAGGACAGAGAAGTGGTCTCTTCATTGATCTGAAAAGCTTTTTCATTCAGTCGGCTCATTCTCTGGGAGACCGACGCTAGCTCATCCTTTGACAGCGCTAACAACGTGATCTAAAAGGGTAAATCAATTTTCCCAGAGGCCTGCATCAATCTCATCCCGAAGTTCTGCCCATACTCCCATGGAGCACAACCAATAATAATAACACTTTTCATGAATTTTCCCAAATGTAGTAATAGCTTCAGTGTGAGCAGGCGGGCCTCAGAGGCCCTGAACACTTGCATAATGACATATCCAGTCTAGAGGTTTTCAATCACACAATATATACACCCTCCTTAACTAATTTGAGCCAGTGTTCCAATTTAATGAAGTTATTCCCCTCTGAGTATTGAAATGGCAGTGCAGTGCACTTCAGACCAGTAAGATAATACATAAAATTGACAGTTATAAAGTTGAATTGTTGAACTCTTAGCCCTAACCCATGGTGGTAAGTGGTAATGTGTGTCTGTGCGCGTGTGCATTTGCGTGCATGTGCGTATGTGCAGCGAAAAACAAACTAAAACTGGAGGCTCCACTCACCTGTGCTACTGTTACATGTTTTCAGGCTTTGTTCCTCGCCATCAGAATCCATCTGTAAATAAAACGTTGAATATACAGATGAGCCACTACAACACATATTTCAATCTATTCGTACGTTTTTATTTTCATATTTTGATTCCTTTTTTTTTTCAAAAAAAAAATAAAACGGCTTAAGCATCTTAAAGCGAATTTTTGATTTCCGTTGTTTGCGTGCATGGCAGCATCGCAAAGAGCTCCTAAAACAACAGCAATATGCAAACACATAAAGTATAACATCGGGGGGGGGAAAGTTTCAGAGGCGAGTAAAAATGAAATGACAGTAAATAATGACATTAAAGTACTGGCCGCATCACACTGTGTGTGTTTAGACAAAAATAGTTGCTAAAATCCATCCACTCTCACTGGCTGTTGCTTGTGGGTCCCAAATAAAACCTATTAAACATAATTATTCCAGGCTGATGGTGGCGTATAGTGGTCACAGGCCAGTGAAATCTGTGAGTCATAGGATATGCTGTTACTTTTCCCTGGTAATGGGAAACATGACTCCTCTCTCTCGTTTGCTGTTGTGATTGAAGGCACTGACCTGTCATACATTTATAATAGGGGAGCAGGTGTGGCAGTGATGGACCTTAATTTCCTTTAATAAACCTTTTATGTGCCACACTCTTAATGCCACGCCGGGCCCTCAGAGGTCCTGCTCATAATAGGTTCATTACTTTTGATTACTACAGCCTATTGAGACAAACAACTGCCAAACACTATAGATTACATTCTGTAAAAACGAATGTACCTCATTAGTTCGGAACACTTTTCCACACAGACCTGTTTCAACATTTTGTATGAATTTGTTGTTCTGTAGGCAAAATGTTGCTCTCGCATGCTGCAACCCGAGACAGCAACATGGACATTAATCAAAGTTCAAATGATGTTATCTCTGTGCCTAAATATCACCACCGAGTTTATTGCCGTGTTTGGTTTTTACCTGACATTTACGACACCTGCCGCTCTTGTGTTAATGCTGAAAAAACATTTGATCGCTGAAGTTGTCGTACTTTTTGTTACACTATTCAAAGTTGCTCTTGTTCTAATCTATAATAATATTACTGCGATAATAACATTTTGATGTGTACCGTGAGTTTAATTTTAAAATGGAGAGCAATGCAACAAGAATCCACCAAAAACATGAGCACTAAATTAATATTAAGTCAAAACACATAGTTCAAATGGGTTTTTTGAACATAATGTTGTTTTCTTTTAATTAATAATCAAATGCATTAAGATTATATAAGCTCTACTCTTACAAGACAATTACAATCTTTATTTCTAATGAATATTTTGGACATAACGCTAACAAAATATGTCATTAATAAATATTCTGGCTATATAGGGTTTATATGTAATTCACATTGCAAGGAATGACAACAAAGGAGTAAGAGACTAAGGATATGCTTCTGTTTATTAACACACAGTCCTGGCAAGGCAACAGCATGAACAAATACAGAAAACAGAGACATGGAGGTACAAGCAGGATTTTATCCAACACTTCTTTTATATAATTTACCTTTTCGTTGCTCTTGTACATCATCACTAGATAGTGTATGATACATACCATAGATTGATTAAATGCAATGCAACAATGTGCATTTCTATTTAAATTCTCTAGCTAAACTTTTTATTTATGTTGACTTCAAATGTTATTAAAAAAAAGAAATTTGAATTGTTGTGACTTTTTCATATTACCGTGCAGCATTTTCTATAGAATTTAGCCCAATTAATTTCACCTGTCAGTGATTTCCATTCATTGTAAGTGTGAAATTCACACAACACACACTAAACATGAACTAAAGGTAAATAAATCACATGTGGCTTGCTTGCTTTGAAAATTGTCTTTTAAACTAAACAGCCTTGTAAAAACAAAGAACAGCATAAATATCTCTTTAAACGCTCTGTCATGGATTTAAGGAAAGTTCTTGTCACGCACTAATCCAGTCGAGACAACCTGACATCTAATGGCAACCATTACTTTAGGGGAAAAAAAGCTGACTCAACAACACAGACTCAGAGTATATTATCTGCCAGCCTCCCACAGCATTGCATAAGTTAAAACCAACCTCACTTTGTGATGACTGTGGTCAAAGGTGCGACCCTCCACCACTTAGCGTCTGAAACACTGTTACACAATCATTTATCCACAGAGAGTTCCCCCCCTCGGAGTGAAGGAGGGAGGGTTATTCACTCAGGGTCATTAGCATATGAAAAAAGACTCACTACTATCTGAGCTGGTTCGTCATCTGCTGAATCATATTGATGCGCTCACCCCTCCTCATAAACACACATCCACAAAACCCCAGGTCCAACACAAATAATGCTTCTCAGAGGACCGCTTCCCTTCGGCTGGGGCAGATATCTCAGGGGGGAAGGAGGCGGCCTGATGCTGAGGCTCTATGAGATTTCCTATGTGTTAATCTGGCTGCTAGGTGTCCTTGAGCCCAGCCCATTCCCCCCCTAACCCCATCTGCCAACATTCCCACCACTGAGGAGAGAATAGGCTGCGACTGGGGGTAGGAAAATAGAGAGACCTTCCCAGTCCGGCAATCATGAATAACCATTGCCTCGCACCATTATCAGCAAAGGCTGCATCCAAGCTGAAATGGTGAAGAGAAAATGTCTGTAAAACCACACCAACGCTTCTGACATTACTCAAACTACTCTCTCTTGTTTTGTTGTGGCTGATGCTATTATTATTATTATTATTATTATTTTCATACAATGCCTTATTAATACCATGCAGCTGCTGTGGATATTCATCACTGACCTTGAGTCTTTGTGTCCCCTCGTTCCCAGCTTATCTGTGCACTTGGGACGCCCTCGTGTAATTAACACAGACATTATTGTGATGGAGTAAAAAAAAAAAGAAAGAAAAAAAAAGACTCTGCGCGGATACCTCATCTTGAAACCAATAAACCGGGCCAGAGTAGCAAAGTAAGATTCTGGAGACCATAAAATTAATTACGTTATTTACATTTCCTTTAGATACAGGGTACAGGCGAGATGATAGAGGCAAATGAGATTACACAAAATAAGATTTCAAAATGTCAGTGCTGCACACTCAACCAACCAACTGTTATGATTAGATTACTCTTTTAATATAATTACTGTCTAAGGCAGTGTGGAAACAATGCATACATAAAAAAATATATAGGAGCAGTGTCTTAACTGATTCCCATCCTTTTCTGCAAGAGCCCTTTTCCCTTAACCTTTCCTCAACAGTATCATTGTGAATTATAGGGAACGCATGGGTGCTCTGTGCAAGGTCACTGTCTGTTGTGCAGCCCCCCCCTCCCCTCCCTCCTTGTTTTTGTTTCCTCTTCCAGAAGCACACGGAGCGAAGGGTTAAAACTGGAATGGATTTAATTATGGAATGAATGGAATTATAATGCGCCTGCAGCAAGTTTTCCTCCTTATTTATTAAAGCAGCTGATGGGCCAGGTTTGATGAGCCACTTCTGGCATAATTGAGTCATCACACAAAGAGGGTTCCTCGCATTCAGAGTGGTTTTATCAGCAGCAAACAGACCTGATTACTGGCAATTACACTCTGATCTAGGGGAAGGAGAAAAAAAGGGTAAATGTGCGGGGTAACTTCTGTGTTTATAGTTTACCCCGGGAATAATTTTCACATTAATTTTACATGCTAAGTGTTTTCTGTTTATGTATAATAAAGAGCAAACGGCAGGAGATTGCACCTTTTACTTTCATATTCTCTTGTAATGAATGTCTGAGGATGCAGCAAACTGATCACAATTTATATTTGCCCCATAGGAGGGTTGGAGGTGTGTGGAGAATCAGCCACATACAGCCTGTCTCTGCAGCTGAAAGGAAAAGGTGAGCAAGCAGTAATATACCTGACTGCAAAGAGCTCACACCTATTCTGAGGCAAGCAGGTACAATTGCATAAAGAAAGCAGGTAAGTGCTTTGGCTATTTTTCATTGAGATGCAAATGGCTTTGTGTCGAGTAAATTACACTCTGCTCTGAGATTAAATGAATTTGTGTTCAGATAAAGAACTTTTCCTTTTTGTCTTTTTTTTTTTTTTTTTTTTTTTTTTGGAGGAGGAGGACATAAAGCCATCAGACGCCCCATCCAGAAACACCAGCTGGACATCAGAATAATGGCTGGTGTGTATTTGAGGTGGGGGTTGGGACAAAAGAAGTCTAGGATCTTATATTTAAGGCAAAAACTGACCCTGTTAATTTCATAAAACATCTAACACTGATTATAAAAAATGAAAATTTGACAATTTGCCGTTTTACAAATATAATTTTTGATTTTCATTTGAAGCAAGATAAAAAAAACAAATACTGAGCACTCTTTTACAAATCAACTTAAATCCGTACCTCACATATTAAAATTAGTTTATTTCGTACTGTGAAAAAAATATTGGGATATTATATGCCCTTTCAAATGAAATGGAAAAAAAACGGTATACTGTATCTGAAAGACATTCTGCCAGCAATTTATGAGCATTCCTCCGTCTGATAGAGATTTCTGGATTAATGCAGACACACTCAAAAATCTTGAAGTCAACTGCGATTTCAGATATGACAGCCTCACAGCTACCCTGACGGCCAAGCAAAGTGTTTGTGTCTTTTGCCAAAGAGTACTTTTATAGAGAAGCGTATTGGCATCTTATCACTTCCCCACGACAGAGATGCTTCAATAAAAGAACACGGCTCACAGAAATCTTAACAGACAATTAGGAGCCTGGCTGGCCACTATCGCTTCAATGATTTGCTACGATGGCATAACTACAGGGGAAACTTGTTATTGGATGGAGTTAGCAGGAGTCCCATAAAAGAGTCAGATGGTGACACCTTTGCCGAGGTGATTTATGAATCTTTTAATCGCGTTCCAAAGTCATCCCAAAGCCTTCCCTCTAAATTGAGTTCATCTGGAGCCGGACCACACAGAGGCACCAAGTCCAGATTGTTTCTTCTGACATCAAAGAGCCAATTTCTGGTTTTGACCAAATTTCCGCTGCTTCGAGTCCTCTCGTCTTATGAAAGATGATGTGCTATTTTATTTGTCCATTTTAATCCAATTAAGGACACCAAAAAATATCGAGACAAATAAAATTAGTACCTTATATTGCACATTAATAGCATAATCAATGGAGCGGCAGGCAATTCATCCACTGGCAGGTCTCCAGTCCGCCAGGGCACTCTCACGTTAGTTTGAATCTTTGAATTCTGTCAGGAACATGTGTATTCAAACCTGTCTAATTCAGGGACAGGTGTTTGGGGGGTGGGGGGGAGAAGTTCCAGTCCCGGTGTAACAATGAGCAGAGTAATCCTGCTCATTGTTCCTACCCAAGGAGGCCCTTTCATGGAGGAGGTGGCATGAATGCTACCAGGTGGTCTACAATTTGGAGAAACGTAGTAACCGTTCCAGCTAATCCCCCGTCACAAAAGGCAGGTCTCCAGCGCCCGGGGGCTCTGCGGGGCAAAGGGAAAAGTTTACCTCGAACACACGGCGCCTGAAAGGAGTCAGGGACTCGAGCAGTGATTCCTAATCAGATTGCGCTGAAGTGAACAGCTCGCATGGCAGCTGTAGTTTTCCCAGGGTTAATTACCTTTCACTGCTCTCTCTAAATGAGTCAGCTGTTCCTGTCATTAAACAACTCCACTCTATCTCTGCTCCTCTGTCCTCCACACACATGTGCACACAGGAGTGTGCGTGCACTCACGCCCACACACACACACACACACACACACACACACACACACATATTCAGACTTACCCATACACACTTTTGTTTTGTTTTGTTTTTTTTGATCAAGTTAATCAAGTGAAGTTGTATTAAAACGTAAATGATTATAGTTTATTATTTATGACGGTGACTTGAATTAATTTATTTCTCTTGTGAGTGAAAGGGAGGTCTTTTTTATTGTCCATGCAGAGAGAGGGCAGTGTTCCCACAACACACCTCCCCTACACTGTTATGGGAAAATAATACCAATCTGTCGGGGTCTCATTCTAAACAGCCCCTTTAGTGCTAATTGTGTATATATAGGGAGGAAGGAACATGTTCGTATATGCACACACAAACACAGGCATACGTGCATGCCCACAAACATGCGTACACACACATATAGGCACGCACACAAACACTGGGTCCAGCTCAGACATAGTTCTGCTGTCACCGATTCTGAACAATCTGTCTGCACACTGAGCTCGGTGGCTCAGGATGTTGGGGGGAGTTTTAAGTGATTTTTGCCACTGTATGGTAAAATCCCTTGGCCACCTGGATTACAAACTCTAGTCCTTTAACTCATGCCAGTATAAATCCGTGTTAACTCGGATTTACCTCTGGCATATGAATTCTCAATCTGCGTAAGCTTTGTTTGGAATGAGCCGAACATAAGTATTTCACGCAGTAAGGATGCCCAGTGGTAAATTCCTATTTCTGCGGAACACACAGTGGCAGATACTTCGAGACAGAATCGCTTATTACAATAAGTAGAAAAGCAGTGTTCCAGTCGGCTCGTCAGAGGTGAGGCCTCTATAGCATTTTTCTGTCCCCGTCTCATAGCGTTTTGTGCAGTATTTCTGTTTATAACCACATAGTGACATGTGATACATGGAAACAGACTCGTCGGATTCTTACTGGGGAATTTGGTTGTGTTATCTGAAGTCGCTCTGTTTCCCGTTATTCCAGCGCTGATGAGTATGCAGACAACGCTACACACACATAAATCTGAAACTGTTAGCTGAGCTCGTGTTGTTTTCGTTTTTACTGTTAGCGCTCGGCGGCGTTGTAGGTTTACGCGAATCGGACAAATGTATCTCGAGTCAACAAGTTGATTTGTAAATGTGCTGTTTTAACTTCCATTGAACGATGTCAGTTTAACGGTTGTCTCCTCCCCCTTTACGTATTGTACATATTTTATTTGAGATTGACATTGGTCACCTGCTAATGGAGAGTGCACCTGATCGCTGTGTGTGAACGATGGGTTGTTGATGGTTTAGCGACTCCTTCAGAGAATTATCTGTACTGATCCATTTCGCTCAGCTGATCGCAAACTTCCGCTCCGTCTTTTCACTTAATTAATAATGATGTCATCCCAGGAGCCTTTTTCTCGATGTACAATATTTCCTTTTCATGCCGTATAACTCTATAGACACTGCTTCTTAAAATGTTGTGAGGCTCACTTGCTGCCGTACAAGCTTTGTTGTCCATCTGGTTTAGGACTGTTTTGTTCTTGATGGGTTTTTTTTGTTTTGGATTGTTTTTTTATTATAATACAGCTAAGTGTGGTGCGAATGAAAAGGCGTCTATGTGTAACTGCACAAATAACTGGAGACTAATTTAAAGGCTTCGAAAACAACGAAATACGTTTCTGTGCATCTTTTGTTTGTTTTCAAATCACTGAAGCAGATTGTGTGTTTGTGCGTTTTCGGAAAAACAAACTGCAAAAAAGAAAGAATAATAATAATAATGATAATAATAATAATAATAATCCTGTTTTGGTTTGCTGCAGTTCACGTTTCAGCAGTTTCCTTCCATCTGTTTGTTGTTGATTTCAAGAGACGCTCACAATTGATTTGGTCGAGTGTGGGAATAATCGTTCCCCACAGTCGCAGAGCAAACACACACACACACACACACACACACACACACACACACACACACACAGAGAGAGCAAACAACTGATGCAAAGTGATCAATCAAACATCCACTGTATCTTCCTGTAGGTGGAGACGCGATCAGAGGAAAAACTTTCCTTTCCCGTTTGCTCGGTGTTTTCCTGCCGGCAGTCATTACTGCGTGCAGCAGTGTGTGTCGATCCCTGTGACCTCGCCGGGAACGTTTCCTCGGAGAGAAGCTGTTCGGAGACAGTTTTCCTCCATGAGCCCGGCGGTGTTCCTGTGACTGTGCAGAATCCGTAATGACACGGCTCTTCTGTGATCAGTCGGCCGCGACGCTGTCTGAAGACAACGCCATTTTGTGACACACACACACACACACACACACACATATATATTATACACAGTTACACTGCAGTATTTGCAGTTTGTGATATAATATACCAGTGATGTAAGTCAATCCAGCTCCTATCTCACATTCTCCATTCTACAGACACAACATTTACACAACCTGCTGTTGTGACACAAAGCCGGAGCTTTGTGTTTCTGGTCACCGACACCACAAACAAAATGCAAAGAGCCTCCTATTACTTTTATGACACACGCATTAACACCCGCTGTCCCCATCGTGTCCCGGACCGTCGGGAAACACCTTTTTGAAATTCATAGCGGACCGAGGGGGTTGATGCGTTTCCCACAACACGAAAACAAAACCTCTCGGTTACACTGGTGCACACACAAATGGGAAGATAGCGAATGGCTGCACTTTTCCACTTCCTCCAACAGCCGACCATTTGCATTTAGATGGAAAAAAGGAACAAGGTTATTTGGACAACTGTGGTGGAGCAACGGTCAAATGTTTGGCTATTAACCACTTTCATTCTCTTCTTCCCGTGTCCTTATCCGGAGCATTAATGCAGTGATCTGCTGAATGATCCCGATAGTGACAAATGGCCGTCGACATTCCCTCCATTAGGTGATGTGGTGTAGATACTGCAACAGGTGATCTCGCCGTCCATCTGTACCTCGAGGGAACAGCTGTCTGTTTTCAAACCAAATGCCCACGTCGTGCCACTGACGTCTCGCGCTGAGGTCCGGTTTTTATGGAATGACCTTTCCGAAAAAAACAAAACAACAACAACAAAACATGCAGACCTCAGGGAAGCAGCCTGAACTTTCCGCTTTTTATCATCCTCAGGCTTTGTTGGGTTTTTCTGGCAGATTTTTGAAAAAGGCTGCAGTCGACCAGAGACAAATCTCTGCCGAAACCGGATCCGATCAGAGGCCACAGCACCGTGAGGGACAGGAGGAGGACAAGGGGACTGTGTGGTTTCATCATCATAATAATAATAATAATAATAATAATAATAATGATCAGAACAACCCACACGTACAGTTTGTTTTAATATGTCTCATAATAATATGTGTATGTTTTTTTTAATTGTTTTTTTTGTTTCTCCAAGGTTTCATTAGAATTTTTCATTTACATTTCTCAAATTAACTTTTTCCACAAAATCTAACTGACTTGCAGACACTGTGTTTACAGTTGAATTCCGCATTCTTCGCATTCTTCAATACAATTCAGCCTTTTAATGTTTCGTTTAATATTTCACGCTCTTTTTTTTTTTTTTTTAAATCTCGCATTCTCACATTTTTATTCATTTACTTCACTAATTATTGCCTGAACACAATTCCTCTCTGGTGGTCGTGTGAAAAATGAATGAATCATATTTTGTTGTTTATGTAAAATCAAATGAAAGAAGTGGCCTGGAAAGAGGAATATTTCCCTCTGTAATTGGTTTCGTATAAAAAGGAAATACTCACATAATGAATGTTCTTAGTTACTCTCCACTGCTGACCAGCCGCCCGGGCACAAATAGAAGCCATTATCTCAGCTGCAATTATACCAACAACATCCAACCTGAGCAGAAATAACACAAATTGGACAATTTGTGTTATTTATGGTTCACGGCTCCAGCTCTCTTCCTCCGGGGAAAGAAAACCAATGGATGTGGGCATCATGTAAATGCAGTGAGTTAATAGAGCCGGGTGTTTAAGGAGGCTGAGTGTGTAAACACCATGGCATCCACCGCTGACCAGACCTCCACGGGATTCTGATGATGAATGCAACTAATAGGCTGAAGCGTTTCTCACTGCGCCACACACACACACACACACACACACACACACACACACACACACACGCACACACAACATGTATGTAGTTGTTGTAGGCGGCCGGTATCGATCCCTCCCTGACATACTGCTTAAAAGAGAGAAGTCAATAGCGGAGCTGCCTGTGAGATGGCCCCGAGTGTTTCTGCAGGGAATGGATGGTTGCAGGATGAGAAGAAGAAGGAAAAGGGAGAAAAAAAGGTGTAACTACAGCCTGAAGAGGAAAATCCACAAAAATTGACGTCTGTGTCTCTGTGAACGCAGACAATCAGGACGTCTCTTCTCTTTCCTCCCCTTTATTTCTTCTCCATTTGCTTTTATGACTCCTCTCAACGTTTGTGAGCCTTCATGACAGACATGAAGTCTGCTGGTATCCACACGGGTACCAGCAGACGATGAGATTCCACATGTCAAAGGCAAAGGAAGCGGAATAAATCAGTACGTCGCACTCCCGGTGATATTGTTCACTTGACCTTTGACACCCGCACACTGTGTGGGTGAAATAACAAAGTCAAGATGAATTGAGCTCACACACAGACATGACTGGTCAGATCTTCATGGTTCCTCCAGCGGGTCCACTGACCCACTGGACCAGACAGTTTACTGTGATGGCATCTTGTCAACATATGCACATACCCTCCGTATACATCTGCAACACATAAGGTGGACTTTATAAACAGACAAAAAAAGAAGCACTTATTTTTATTTCAGTTATATGGGATGCGATGATAATGAAGCATGTGAGAAAGCACAGACATAAACGCAGACGTTCATGACGCTCATGTTGTGGTGAGATTAAGCACTGAGCTGTAAAACAGGCCGGCGTCTATGAAACCTTGCAAACGAGCAGTTGGTTTTATATTACGAGCCATATTTTCATACAAGGGTTTAAGTGCTTGTGATCCCGTTTGCTGGTGATTGTGTAAATGTCCTTCTTGTTTCCTGGTGCCCGTTAAAGCTCATCCAGCAGAGGCCGTTGAGAAAGTCTTATTTCCACCTGCTCCACATTCCGAGGCTCCTGTCAGACTGACGAATTAAAATCCCGCCTGCATTGTCTTATTGACAAGCACCTTCATTAATCACAAAACACACACACGCACACACACACACACACCATTCAGTCTCCATCTGCCAGGAGGATAACGAGGGTTTGTTAGTCTCCACACACACTGGCCCCTGACTCCTCTTCCTCTTCCTCTTCCTCTTCCTCTTCCTCTTCCTCTTCCTCTTCCTCTTGAAGATCTTTCTCCACTCTTTTGCATCACTGATCATGAATCTCCTATCGTTCTTGTATAAATATGTTTAAGTTATGTTTACGTGTGCAGGTGGAAGTGGAAACACAGCAGCGTGATGTGGGACCCCCTGTTTCCTCCATGCTTGTGTTTGTCGCTCGTTTGCTCATCACACTTTTACAATTTAATGTTGTTTTTGTGAAACCAGGAAAGTGAATTTATATAAAAAACATACAGTATAAGCGATTTATAAAAAATAACTTTTATTAAAGAAACGTAACAGGGGCCTCCACTGGATCACTGGGTGCACAGACACGTCAGTTTATGTTACTGTTTCATACAGTTGTTGTTGTTTTTGTTGGATAGTTTTTTTGTTGTTGTTGTTGCACCACACTCCTGAGTGTGTAGCGAGAGCGGCCCTGGTCACAGGAGGAATGTGCGGAGCCAGTCTCAGCCAGACAACGTGTCCTAGTTTTAAAAGACGGCATATGACCTTGATTTCCACAGGACGGAAACCTACAGAGCGCTAATTTATTTCCTGAAGCCTAAAGGAAGAGCTGCGCCGCGCGGTTGTGAGCAGTGTGATCTGGAACAGCCCGACCTGACGTGGGAAGACAGCAGTTATCGATGCCGACAACAGTTTGAGTCTGGAAACTGGAACGACACAAAAATACGCTGAACTACGAGTTTCAAAACAGGCCCCTGAAGGCAACGCCGCGATGCAGCGATATCATACGCTGACACTTTGACCCTGTTCATCACAAGCAGCCGCGTGACGTGACGTTTACTGTCGTCCAGAGTGAGAGAGAGAATCTGCTGCCTATAGACTGTGTCTGATGATCTGTCGACTCATTAACATAAAGTTAATTAGTTTAATATGTCACACACAGGAAGCTGTATACAGAGCGAGTGTTGTGTTTATCTGCAGGTACATGGTCGATACAGTGGAGTCTGTCATTCACTGTTCAGATGAAATGAGATGAATATTCAGCGTTCATCTCAGCAGATATGGATTTGAACGCATCAGAGAATAACATCAAGAGTTTCATAAACACCAGCTCTAATTTAAAGCCTTCAACTTTTTCTTTTTAAATCACTTAATCTGGCTTTTTTTTTTTTTTTTTTACTGTCCGGCAAACCACCGGAGAGAAAAACTACTCAAGGACAAAATAAATAAAGAATAAACTCAAATGGCAAAAAGATTTGAAGGTCAGAGCTTCGTTTCGCGACAGATGGGAGCAAACAAAACGATACACACATGAATGGTGACATGAATGGTGACATGCTATTTTCCACGTTTGTCAGGTCAAGTTTTCTTATCCAAGCTTTGTCTTGAGATGTTGTTATTCTAGTTTTGTTTGTTGATTTTTTTTTTTGAAAGATGTATAGATGTGACAAATCCGAGCAGACTGGGAAAGATGTGGGACGTCAGCAGTGAGGTGACAAATACGATCAGGTACACAGATCTGGATCCTCAGACACAGAGGAGCTGCTGTGATTATATTCCTCTCCCTATTCCCAAATGAAGTGAAGAAAAAAAAAGTAAAAAAATCAATGTCTGTCTCGACTCAGAGATGAAAATGAAGGGGGGGGGGGTGGGATCCATTTTATCGACGTAATCCCAGGGAGTGAGTGTTCCTCCGCTTGTTTGTCTGAGAAGTGCTGAATGAAATCTTTATACCTGAATGAAATCTTTAAAGGGCTCAAACAGCAGAGAGGAAGTGGGACTCCCGTCGTTAAAGATTCATTTGATCAATAAAGTGCATCATCCAAACGTCCGAGGGAGGAGCTTGTTGACAAAACGGTCATGTGACTTCATCTCTTTCAGAGTCACATAACAAACGAACAAATAATCATGAATATTTTCTGCCTTTCAGATTAAAAGCTTCTCTGAGCATTCTCCAAAGAACGAGAGCCCAAAAAAACAAAACAAAAAGAAAAACCAATCAGCAAAACTGCATCGGAGCAGTTTCCATTCACCTCGGACTGACACTTCATCTAACGCTGAGCCACCTCCACACAGAGGCTCAGATTAATGAGATCGCCTCGCTGAGGCCCCCAACAGCCCGTCACGCCGACCGCCTGTGAGCGCCGCAGTTCACGGTCACACCAGCTAATGGTGATTTTACGTCAGGCTCTGGAAATTAAGGACGTTGTGATTCTCCGAAGTAAACAGCAACATCATCTCTCGTCAAGGACGTTTAGGGAAAAATGGGAGGAGGTAAAGAATCTGTTTACTGTAGCAGCTTTTAACAGAAGCAAAGTCACAGCGTGTGACGAAAGTCAAATACATTCAGTGAAATGACACCGTGAGATTAGACGGAACGCAATTAAATATTTGCCACTGTATAAACAACCGATAAAAACAGAACAGGTCAGAGATGTGTTTGAAATTGTCGCATCAGAGTGACGGAGCGGAAACTTCACGCTTTGTTGTGTCTGGGTGCTCCATCGTGTAAAGTCTCCGAGGCCTCGGAGCTCCACAGGGAGCCTGTCCAGGTAAAACACGTATTGACTCCCATCTCTCTTCATCGGCTCTGAACATCCGCAGCATCCTCGTCCATCAAAGTGTCAGCGAGCGTCCACGCTTGCTCAAAATATGAAGGACCTCGGCGGGGATGACAAATCCACGACTGCAGGATCTTCTACTTTACTCCTGATGGAGCACGTGGATCAATATCTTCGATCGGTCTCTCGAAAGGAGAATTAGCATTTCAAAAGCGACCTCATCCATAGCTGTGATAATACGTCTGCCGGAGGGGTTCCTCCGTCAAAGGTGCGAGACACTGAGCCTTGACCTGTGATCTCAGTGCCTCGGGCAGACCGACAGGACCAACCGCTGGTGGCTTTACAGCCCGGTCGCCATGGTAACCGCAGCATCGTGCAGTCATATAGGGGGGAATAACTGCCTCGTGGTGGGGCCTTTATCCTTTTGACCCCAGCGAGATTGCTCTTATTTCCCATGGTTGAGGAAGCCGAGCCCTCTTGATATATGAAATTAGATGTCAGGCTCTCTGTTGTGGAGCGGAGTCATAACTCGCTGAACTGTATATTGCCTCACATGGTTTGTAACCCGGGCCGACTGCTCTCCGGCCCGTTTCAAGTCTGACATCATTAAGAGTTTTATTGCGTCTAAGAGAATAACAGGAAGCAGAAGGCCTCACGCTGGACGCTTGTTTTAAAGGCGTCTCAGGGATGGAGGGTGAGGGTTCGCTTGTTCTTGTCTGTTACCTGATAGCACGTAAAACTAAGACGAGTTTAAAAACGTGTGACATAGATGAACTACGGAAACTAACTGACACTGTCGCTAAGAGTCTGAACTGAAACGTACAAATGTCCTCTGTTATTACATGGTTTGCTATCACGCAGACACTGTAAATCAATGTCGACAACATCAATCGGAAAACACAAAACAAGTCCAGCGGCTGTTTTTGTCCTCTCTTCAAAGCAGACAACGACGACGTGACTCAGCGCCGACTCATTATTGAATCACATTTGAGAAGAATGGTGAAATTGTTCATTTCAGTGAGGTAGTGACAGCCGCTGGAGTGACTCCACACCACCGGGTCACTTCTTCTTCTTCTCCTCTAGAGACCCTGTTTGAAAAGCCTGGAGAGGAGGGAAAGAGAATAGTCGAATAAAGGGACTAAAAGAAGAGAGGAAATCACTTTATCAGCTGTTTTATTCCGCTTTTCCGAGGTTAGGTTGCCATGGCAGCAGGCTAAGGATGTTGAAGACATCCCTTTGCCACTCCTGGGAGATCCTGAGGCCAGATGGGATATATCATCCTTCCGGTGTGTTCGTGGTCTACCCTCAGGTCTCTTCCTGGTTGGTTGCCCAGAAGACATCACCTCAATGCAAAGGGCAGCAGCTCGACTCTGGAGCTCCCTCCGGAGGCCAGAACTCCTGAGCCCACACACCCCCACGGACAAAGCCTGTGTCGTCGCTAACATTTTGTCAGTCGCCATCCAAATCCCATGACCACTGGTGAAGGTCAGAGCTCAGCTCCAACGTTAACACCTTCCAACAACCCCGCGTTAAAACTAAAATAAACTAATAAATAAATAAAAGGCAGAAGTGAGCGCGGAGACCGTGACCAATCAGATCAACCGGAGTGTGAAACACTTTGTTCTTTGCCCAATTATCAGACTGAGAAAACAAATCTGTCAGAAATGAGATGTGGCTGAGCTATTGATCTGTTTATACGCTCGACATCTTCTCCTTTCCCACAGCAGCTAATAGCCCTCTGTCCTCCCCGCGTCTGCGACGGCTCGCGGGGTCAGGGGGGAGTGGTGCAGCCCGCTGACGTCACCGACACCCATCAGAGTCCCGCGCCGTCGTGACCGCACAGAGGATAAACACGTATATATTCATCCATGTGGCTGCTGTGGTCATCAGAGTGAGGAGATGCCTCCAGGCCTTCATTATCGTCCAGCGCTATTGAACTGCAGAGCCACTGCCGTTGTTAATCCTGGTTGGAAAAAGAAAACGCACAATTCAGATGCTAAAAGACAAATGGCAGCTCTTCATTAATCCCCGGTGGTCACTGTCTGCAACAGCAATAAACCGACATAATCCCGCGACTCCGTCTCCGAGCTGATGCGAGAATGGATTTCCCCACTATTCTCTGTTATGGTCGTTATCTGTGTGGCGGCCCAGAACTGCTGACATGGCAATTTATTACTATCATCTAATGTTGACAATATATTATATACAACACAAAGACACAAAGACATGATATGGCAGCATACGTTGACCCAAACACTGAGAAAGAATCGTTAGCTGATAAATTAACGAGATTTCCTCGTGCGTCCTCCATCTGGCATCACGCGACAAAACCCTGCAAATACACAAAGCCGATTAGTTTGATTATCATCTGTACAGATGAATAAATCAGCAGCGTGTTACCTGTAATGTGGCTCGTTTGCAGATGAGTTTTTATTATTGATATTGGCTCTGGAGCTAACGAGGCTCCGTGCAAGCCCTCGTTTGGCTGTGAAGGCTTCCTGTTTAATCCACAGAGCTGGAGTGGTTCGAGCATCTTAGTTCTGCTGGCTTTAACGCAGGTCAGGGTCCTCAGTTCATTTGAATCCGGTCTGAAAAGCCCCAAACCAACAAACTCAGCACGCTGACTCAAGAAGAGGCTTATTAGCTCTAATCCCTGGCAGCACTCCGCCTTTGTCTTACCTAACGGGATTAGACCAATACCTGCGTGTCACTTTACAATTATATATATATATACATATATATATATATATATATATATATATATGAAAGTTTGTGAACTTTCTGAACGCTGACAAGTCACATCATCCACATGTGTAAATTGGCACACTCACAAATGCATGTTTTTTTTTTCCTTACATCCAGAACATCTGAAAATGGACTCCTGTTGAAAAGGTCCTGTGTGTTGTTTTCCTGCCAGTTCAGGAAATGAAAGATGATAACTGCAGATTGAATGAGGTGAGTCAGAGTCTTTCAGGGCAGACTTTTCAAAAACATGGTATAATTTATAAATTAGGGTTCGAATAACTGTTTTCCCCTCCAGTCCGCTGACGGCAGTATTTATAGTGTGTAATTATTGTATTGTTGTGGTGTATTATTTGTGTATTATTCAGGTTTTTCAGGCTCCCAGCGGGGGTTGGGGTACCACAGGCTACTGGTGGTGGTCCATCCTCCCTCTGCATCTGTACATATACATATCAACACAATGCAGCTTCTTCAGTTCATACACACACACACACACACACACACACACACACACACACACCACCTTGTACTGATTTACAAACCAAACACACTGTGTCAGTGTTGCTCGAACACATGGTTTAATGGAGGCCTGCAGCTGCACCTCATCTTCTCACAGGTTCACTCAGCGGTGTAAGATGGCCCTCTGGTCATTATGATCAACAAGCCACTCAACGGGGGCCATTAACGAGGAACGAGGCACATCACAGTCCCAGGACGCTGGAACGCGCGGCACGTGGAGCGGAGAAGTAGCTTCTCACGTGTGGCTGCAAAATGAAGCTTTGAACCACGAGGAACGTCACAACTGAGCCGGTCAGATACAACTGTGAAATATTTCCCTCAGAGTTAATGACACAGCGAAAATCACATCGAGTCGTTTGCCTACACCTCCAAACAAATACCAGTACTGCCCTCTGTTGGATTATGCGGCTCATTGCAGGTGTTGGCAGGTTTCATCATGTCGATGTTCTGCCACAGGATGGTACAGTGGTGCATTTTGAGCAGATGTCAGCGGTGATGTCATAACATCCGGCTGGAGGTGCAGGAGCAGACGCAGGGCCGAGGAGCCACATCTCCACAGCTGTGGGGGTGGGAGGGTGGGGGGTGGGGGGGGGGGGGGGGGGGGTTCTCTGCACAGTAATTGTGTTAAAGAGTGAGATCATGTTCAGATCGATGGGCTCACACCGACGTTTGTGTTTTTCCAAAAGAAGCCGACAGGGCGACAAAAAGTGAAATGTAACATTGGGGCTGTTTAATGGAAGCAGTAGTGTCATATTGCAGCAACACCCCCCCCCCCCCCCCCCCCCCCCCCCCCCCCCCCCCCCCCCCCCCCCACCCCCACCCCACCCCCACCTCACCCCTCCCACGCCCGTGCATCAGAGGCAGGGCGAGATGATAAATAAATCCCAAATGTGACCAAAAGGTTTTTGTGCGACTTTTGTTGTCGTTCCTGGGGGTTAATTATGGTACACAGATTTGATCGATCTCATGTTCAGCTCAACAAAACTACAAGTTGCAGATAATTGCTCCAGGCTACTGTTGGGATCAATACCCTGCCAACATATCAGGCTGCACTGGAAAGTCTCTGAATGGGTGATTGCTCGCTACATCAATCCAGCTATAAGAGGGAGCCATTTCCTCGTCGCTGCCCTGCCCTGCTCTTTGTGTGCGGACAGAAGCAGCCAATTGAGGCAGATACTTTGCGCTGATTCTTCAGTCCTGAGGAAAGTTTAGACGTTTTAAACAGACCGAGCTATTGTCAAAGTTCTTTCAGAATCCTTTCCCGGCCCAGGGGAGACATCAGCCTGAGTGATGTGGGGTCTGTGGATATCCTCTGGGGACCGGGAGGCAGGCTCCTCGCCCTGGATGGACCATCAGGACTGACAGCCTGCGATGGTAGATGATGGTAAGGGGATGGTGCTCACAGGATCCTCCTGAGGAGGTGGAGAGAGCAGGGGAGGGTGGGTAGATGATCTGTAGCTCCACAGTCCACTGGTTTGTCTGGTCGGACACTGGCGAAGCTTCTGCCTCACATTCCTGGATGTTTTCTCGTAGTTATTAGATTTAAACTTGTCGCTGACGCACAGACAAGCTGAGGAGGTCGATCCAGATTTGAAAGGTAGGTGCTGCCACTGGGAGATGAGACGGGATGTCTGCAGTTAATGTTTGAAAGGCTATTTGTTATTTCTCTGTATAATTTAAATGCTTCTCGTGAGTGTCTGTTTTATTGTAAGTGACTATTTGTGACACTTTGTATCTTGTTACTTGTAGAAAACTGTCCACCAGTCGTACTTTCTATTAGATCAGAGACGTGAGGGGAGTATGATGTCCTCAGGTTGAGTCTTGTGCCACGTTCTTTTTCCAGAGTCGTCCGGGAGGCCATGCCAGGCAGCCCAGAGAACATTCCCCTGGGAGAGTGCACCCTCTCCCAGTCCAAGGACCAGCTGACGCCGCCGAGCCGCACGGAGAGCACCGTGTTCAGCCTCTCACGCAGCGAGTCCCTCTGGACCACCGAGACGTCCCGCAGCAAGTGTGAGATCTACTGGTTCCCCATTCACCTCATGTCCACCGGGGGCAGCTTCCTGGCATGTGGCATCATCATCAGTGGCCTGTACTTTGCGGGCCACTGCAGGAAGGTCACCAACATCCTGGGACCGGCCCTGCTGTCCATTGGACTGATGGTTTTTGTGGTGGGCGTGGTCCTGATCCCCATCACCAAGGAGAACAGGAAGCGGTCGACTATGAAGAGGCCCCACAGCTACTACAGGCCCCCAGTGTTCAATCTGTGATGACACGGGCGCGGACAGTCTGACAACTTCCTGTTTGGACGTGAATCTTTGAGTTCAGTATTTATTCCCTGTATCTGTTCCCATAATTCATCAGGACTGAGGAAGCGACGCCCTCGTCTCAGTTTAATATGTGCATGACGACGTTTGCATTAATAACCACGGCTGTCGAGCAGAAGGTGAGAGAGAGCAAAGACAACAATGTGCTGTATAAAATGCAATTATTCACACACTCGCACACAATTTAGCCATGAGGACACGAGAAAGCAAACTGTCCTCGTTAATATTCATGAGGGGAAAGTGGACAAGGGGGATTTCCTAATGCTGTGTGGTGCCGTATATGCCAATTGATGAATAATTAAAACCTATGAGAGCTAATAATTGTCAGTTCCCGGTTTGCTGTGTGCCGTCGCGTCCACCGAGAAGACGTCTTTGACTTTGAATGCATTCGTCCTCCAACGTACAGCATGTAAAAGAGGCAGGATTTGACTGCTGCGACGTCAAAGTGCATTTTCATGATATTTACATATCACCTGGCTGGAAACTTGAAGTAACCTCTTCACATGTCGCTTCTCCTGTAATGGACATTAAAACGTCTTGGCGTCAGGTTGCTGAAGAGGCACCTTTGTATGATGAGGCTTTGGCCCGTCAGAGCAGATTGTAATTAAAGCAGCTATAATCAATATTTACATGCTAAGAATCCTTCGCCGTCCGTATGAGAAAGGCACGGCTCATAGTCATGAATCTACAGAGAAGTGTCAGCTGACTCTGAATGCAAACAAACGTTTAGCAGCTAGAAATCATTTGAGGAAAGTGACGAAACATATCCTGCATGCGTTTATTATAATCACTATTTAAAAGTCGACAGTTTCTGTTTGTTTATGATGCCCCCAGTGGCCAAAAACATCAGTTATTGCATTTTTAAAGTACTAATAAATAATATAAATAAATAACAATATAATATAAATGGACAAATACATATATTTATATACAAACAATCATGTTAGATGTGTATTTGCAGTAACAGTTAATATTTAATTTCCGTTCAGATTTTTGCTGTCACACTATTTGACCTGATGACCTCGTCAACACACAGACGTTATGGAAGAGACGACATCTTGACCTTTGTTGCCCAAATCTAAATTCATGGCTCCAGCTACTCACTGATTAATCAGAATTAACGATTAACGATAATTAATGATGAGTAATAATCAGTTAAAGCACGAGCACATGCAACGATATGAGGATGTTGATGAGCAGTTGTGTGAAGTCCAAACAAAACACGCCCATATTTCGGGCAGAGAAGAAGCAGGAAGTCGACCTAAGATGCGGGTTGAATCTATATCCGGCCTGTGGTGAGAGTGGAAATAAACTCTCCATCAGTCCACGCACAGGGCAGCTCCCTGTTGTGTGTTGACAATGTGTTGCGCCAATGTTGATCCATAAACAAAGAAGATGTTGAGTCATGCGCAAACTGGTGCAGATGGAAATCTGTTTGCCAAATGTAGCGTGCATTTGCATCCTGTGTGCGCAGAGCAGATGTGACTGTGTGTGTGTGTGTGTGTGTGTGTGTGTGTGTGTGTGTGTGTGTGTGTGTGTGTGTGTGAAGCAGCGGGCGCACAGGCCCGGGGAGATCCACCTTGTTTGTTCCACTGTGTGAGGTGGGGCCTGGTGCGCGTGTGCAGCTCAGGTGCGCTGCCTCGGCTCAGGTACAGAGGATGAAGCCTCGTGCCGTTACGCAGCAGGCGTGAAGCGGCTCTCTCCACGATGGATCCGATCAAGTGCATCGGGGGCTGCGTGCCTCTGTTCCTGGTGGCGCTGCTCTTTGACGTCATCGGACTCATCCTGCTGTTCGTCGGGATCTTCGCCAACCTGCGCCTCGACGGCCGCTTCTACGGAGACTTCTTAATCTACACCGGCGCCCTCATCATCTTCCTCAGCCTGGCCTGCTGGCTCATGTGGTACGTGGGCAACGTCCAGGTGGCCGGGGACTACGAGTGGCCCCCGGGGGCCAGCGGCGTCGTGGAGCGGCTGGCGAGGACCTTATCCAGGAGGATGAGCCAGAAGCCGAGGGGAGAGGAGCGCGTCAAGTGCGTGGAGGACGTGGACGGCAGCCAGGCGGGGTCCACGCCCCCCCACAAGGCCAGCAGGGTGACATGGGGCAAAAACTCGTCCTACCTCAACCAGGGGTACGATGACTCCCTGGACTCCCCCAGGGTGGAGAAGAAGGTGGAGACAGACACGGAGGGAGAGTTGGACATCTGAGGACCTCCATGTAGTAAGACAAGGACAAGACTACACCAACATCTGTTCAACATCTGTTCAACTGCAACCCCACATTGTTTTTTCCTCTGTAGAAACACTGAGGTGTGCACCAGGGGTTTCTGTGACAACACGTGATCAGGTTATTAGGTTAAATCATTATTATTGATAATAATGATAATAATAATGATGATGATGTTATCTGGAAATGACAGACCCATAAACTAAGAATTTTACCCAACAGGTTCCAGGGGTCGTGAAGTGGCCATTAGTTTGCAGTTATTGTTTGTACTTTTATTTAAATGTATTTATTCACCACTGGATCTTAACATAACGCTGGTTATAGTTTAGGACCTTTGATATTTCTGTCGTTTACAATTGAAAATGAAATTAATCCATCCTAACTGGTTTCTAAATAACTAATGCACAGACGATGTGGGTCAATAAGGCTCCACTTCTCATTGGGGGGGTGGGAGGCAAGAGGGGTGGGGGTGGGGGGGGTGAAGCTCATGGGGATAATATGGCCTTTGATTTGTACTGTGTCTGAGATCTTCAGTTTCATTGTAGCATAATGTTTCCACATATATTCCTAAAAACAACACACATATTCCCTGAAAGTACAGAGCAGCCCATCTGTGTTTCCTGCTGACTCAGAGCCACATGGCTCCTGTATCCAATCAAAGACAAATATTCCTGACTGAGCCGTCCTCTGATATTTCACAGCTGTCATTTGCCATATTTGACACAAGTGGTACAGTAGCTACTGTTGGTGAAGTGAAGTCGAGCCGTGCAAACATCCACACTGGTCCGACTGGTTTTGTCTCAGCGGTGTTGGTTAAACAAACCCTGGAATCCTCAGCACAGGATAACGTGTGGCCCGGGAACCTGTATAAAATATGGTCTGGCCATAGGCCTGTGTTTGTCTCCTGGTCACAGTTTGACAAAAGTAGCTTTGGACTTTGACACACGGATCCGAGTCACAATAACGACACACCTTATGCAAATGGCCGGCTGCTGCTGCCGCCATGAGACTGGCGTCATGACTCTGTCAGGTGCAGGTGCAGGCCTGAGAGCCGAGGCCTGAGAGCAGAGACAAACTGCCGCAGCCTGACTGGTCAAACAAGGTGAACACAGGGAAGTTTCCATCACACGCATTTCCTCTTTGTATCCATCCCCATCACAATAGACAGCGTCAACCTACAATATATCAAAACAATAAATATAGGGTCACGTCAAGTGGAGGTTTTGAATCATCTGAACAAAGAGTTTTATTTGCTGAACTAAAACATCCAGTGTGTAAGTGTGTGTGTGTGTGGGTGGGGGGTTTGACAAATTAATTACCCCAGGCTTATCACTGTGTAAATACGAGCACACGTGTGGCTGATTACAGAAGATATGTGCATAAATTCATCATGCAGCTTCCAAACAATGGCCTGAGAGGTGCAGAACCAGTCGGCCCTGCAGTGGAATGAATCTGGGCCGAGGGGTTTCCAGCAGCTGCTGCTAACGAGCTGCTCAACCCGTTGTTGTGGTTGTTGGTTGGATACCAGTCCTGCCACTCAGGCTTCAGCTATGACAGAAATGTAAAGGTGTGTGAGAGTATTGACAACAGGAAGGAAGGAAGGAAGGCAGATTCCCAGAGACACTTGCTCTCGCTCCGGTCAGATCCTGAGACGAACTCCACTCGTCCACCTCTCCAGGCCACCGGCAATGGAACAGGGGAAGTCCACCATCCTCTTCCTGACACTGGCTGTGATTCTGGACGTCGCCGGCCTCCTCCTCTTCTTTGTGGGCATCTTTGCACCTTTGAGTTTCTGGGACTTCTTCGTGCTGTCCGGACCTTTGCTCATCTTCCTCAGCCTGGTCTTCTGGATATTCTGGTACCTGGGGAACCTCACTGTGTCCGAGGAGGAGCTCAACCTGCACAAACAGGACATACTGTGATTACAGCGCCAGGGCAGATGAACTGAGTCGCAGCCAGCCGAGAGACTGGACTCCTTCAGAACGGCCACATCGCGATGGCGAGACGGGAGCTGCGAGGTCACCTGATGCGTCTGCATGTGGAGGACGTGTGAAAAATCCAAACACAACCTGGAACACGTCAACCTGGAACACATCTGAAAAACAACTCATCATGTTGTTTGTGACCAGCGGCGTTGGAGTGGAAAATCTATTCTTCAGCACTTTGACCAGGAGGAGGGAGCTTTGAAATGGACCTGATTGATGACCTTATCGTCATTATGTACATTGATATTTATATTTCAAAAATATCTGTGTGTTGAACATAAGACAGGTACACTTGTTAGTGAGCAACTAAAGATGCTTTAAAATGACTGCTGTTGTGTTCTTTGTTGAGCTGGATTAGAAACTAGCCAAACAGGCAGTGTGGGTTTCTGCTGTGGCTTATTTTAGTACGATCCGCCCAGTGCAGAGAACAACAACGAGAGTATACATCACACTCACAGGAGAATCTCCCAGACCTTTGTGTTTGTGCCAAAGGGTTTTGTCATTTAGTAAAAAAAATCCAAACGCCAGAGTTGTGTTTCAGTTTTCCCCAACACAACAAACAGTGAAGAGAGTGAACCTAATACTCCACTCCCAATTCTTCCCAACTATAATCAGCACTTAAGGCAGCATTAGCTCCCTCAGACATGGTGAGTGTTATTAATGTGTCCATTTGGTTCCTGCCCCAGAGGAGCGGGAGAGAGAGAGGGAGGAAATGGATGAGAGGCGTAATGGGGCTCTCTCACCCTGCAATGAGATGGAAACCCTGCTGCTCCGAGCCTCCTGCCCTGTGGGACACCGCCCTCTCTCTTATCCCCAAATCCCCTGGTTGTCCTCATGGTATATGTCATTATAGCCTTAATCACAGCTGCTCTATTCGATGCATTATAGTCCCTCCCGTGAGAGGGGTTCTACACTGAGAACATGAGACTCGACCCGTCCCGACTGGATGAGATCGGATAACACAGCGCTCTGAGGCGTGGTGCTCTCCTGCAGGTATGAGGTTGTAAATCCCAGCCACCCTGTGGTTCCGGAGAGCTCCGACTAATAGCTGATTCCCGTCACCGTGCCACAGCTGTCGCCGCTCTTCCTGGAACGCAATGGAACAGGAAACACACAAAAAGAACAATTAGAAACTCAGGCTTCTTCAGTTAAGTGGTAAAATCTGAGGTTTGTCTATTAAATCATCTTTACATGGACTGTTAGCTGAGATCTGCAGCACTGAAGCTACATGTTATCAAGTATAAACAGTGAATGGTGGTGCACAGTGGCTGTGGACATAACAGTATGAATGTGATCCTGCCTGTGAACACTGGTTCAGCAGCTCCTGATGTCATCTGGAGGCAGAGAAGGTGCATGGCTCCCCCCAGTGGTTGGTAGAGTTGACGTTAGTTGAAGAGGTTAACTCAGGTGGTTGTTGTGGGCCCTACAAAATAAAACCGAATAAAACTTGCCTGACAAGACAGTCGGCTGTATTTACCAACGTGACGATTTCACTTCAATCAAAAATCAAATTCTTGTCTATTCAGCGAAAATAATAAATTATAAAAGTTATAATTTCCAAGAACCTGTGGCGATGTCCTCGAGATGTTTTGAACTCCTGGCTTTTAATTCATGTTTCCATATGACCCTGTCACTGTTTTCATGGCCCCAACAAGTCAGAGGTGTGCTGTTACGCACGCGCACTCGCGCCGACATCAGCCAATGTTTACAAACAATGAAGTGACCTTCGGGTGGCGGGTCACACAGACAGGTGATAACAACAAGGCCACAGACAGAGCGCGAGGCACGGGACGGTCTGAGTGTGTGTGTGTGTGTGTGTGTGTGTGTCATGTTTTTGTTTGAGCCGATCAAACGTGTGTGACTATTAGAAACTGACCATGGCAAACCAACAGGATGCTGCAGAGGGGGGAGGGAGTAAAACCAGGAGTGGATTATGTAGTGGAGCAGGAAGCCCACCGTGCCCTGTGGCTCTGCGCTCGATGACGATAAAATCCCGCGAGATGTCTCGATACACGAGGCTCATTCTCGTCTCGGCTACACGACATGTCGGCGTCAGATTATCGATTATCTCTGGTCGTAGTGATGACTATGACCGACTGCACGTGCCATTTGTTCGACCCGCTCCTCGTCGGTATCCAGCTCCGCGTCTTACGTCCCACCGAGCAGCATATGCGCGTATACCTACGCAGCAACCGACCTTGAATGTGTCCTAGGATTAGTTCTGACACCTGATTGGCTGTCGTGTCGGCGCTGTATCCGTGTCCTCCAATCTCATTGGTGGAGAGCGCTGTCAGTCGGAGCATATCCGCCCCCTGGCGTTCGGTTGGGTCGCTGTGCTAGCCTTTCTCTCGGCGGTGGGTCGGAGCCGCTGTCCCTGGCCTCGCATGGTCCCCTCCAAATTCCTCTTTTCTATTTGATGCCTGTCCTGTAGCTTTGTTTTCTTTACACGCCTCTGAAGGGCCGCTGTCTGTCTTGTTTATCCCCGTGTTCGACGTGAACCCGAACATGGCCGTGGTGAGCGGATCGTCTGGGCCGGCTGTTGCCCGGCTCGAGGGCCGTGAATTCGAATACATGATGAAAAAGCGCTCGGTGACGATCGGCCGGAACTCGTCTCAGGGCTCCGTGGACGTGAGCATGGGCCACTCCAGCTTCATCTCCCGCAGGCACCTGGAGATATTCACCGCCAGCGACGACGGCTCCGGCAGCGGCGACTTTTACCTGCGGTGTCTCGGTAAAAACGGGGTGTTTGTGGACGGAGTCTTCCTCAGACGGGGCGCCCCTCCTCTGCAGCTTCCACGAATGTAAGTTCACCCAGTGCTCGATGAACATGTGGATGCGGCGCTTGTAGCCAGGCAGCTAAAGTTAACAGTCAACAATACTGAGTTTGTGTTGGCTAGCGGGGTCGAGAGAGGACCACGTGTTTTAGCATGTTAGCAATAACCCGCATCCTGTTCTCAAAGCCATTTTCTTTGTTGACATTCCTGTTAGCAACAGTGTTAATTAGCCGCCTGCCTTTATTCCATACCCCCCTCTGTGGTTAACTTAGCCGCATTCCACAGTTTCTGTAAGGCGGCTGGTTAGCTAGGATAACTCGGCTAGCTCACAGCTATGATGGCCACTCTGTTATTTTCCCTTCTTGATATTTGGACTCTGGAGTCAGACATGTTTGTGTCGTGCTACTGTAAACATTCACCACTGAGCCGGTGGGAACCTGATAGCTAGCGGTTAGCTGTATCGTTTCTGTATTTGTGAATGGAGCCCCTCTCGACCCCTAAACGTAAACAAACCCAGCCCGTCCCCGCCCTGCCGGCTCACAACAGCACAACACAGTACAACACAGCCTGCGGGACCTTTGGCCTCCATTCAACACAACACAACACAAATCCTGCTTTCATCATCACTTTTATTCCCTATATTAAGCATGGAGTACGGGTTTAATGTCGGTGCTCCAGGTGAATTGAATAATACTGACACGAGGTTGTCGGTTAGCTTCGAAAAGGAAGTGGAGAGTTGTGTTGTGCACGTCTGCGTCGTGCAACAGATCAACTCGACGGATTGTTGAACATTGTTGTTATCGTAAAATCTGTTGCTTTATAATCAAACACTCACACCCACAACCCAGACATCACATCACACTATACCGGTGTTTGCTTTTAGAAACTTTATCTAATTCGGAACACGTGTATTTCCAGGATGTGCTGTTTGGTTTTGTTTTGGGAAACAACATTCAGCTTTTCTGGTATTTTAAAAAGCGTTTGATTCTGTGTTGAGTTAACGATTTAGTTTTAATTGGTGAAACTTGGACCATAATGGAAATAAGTAATATTTAACAATTTGTTTGAAATTATGCCCTTATGCCGAATTAAGTAATCTACAGCAAGGCAAAGTGTAACTGTAAGTTAATTCATAAAAGTAGATGACCTCATTCTTATTGTTGACATTTAAAAAAAAGAGTTAGACTTACACACTAACTAGGAGGATTGTGTTTGGTCAAAAATATATAAGGAGATTTTTCAGCAAAGACATTTGGCATTTGTGCCAGAATCACAAATAAAAGTGGCCTTTACACCAGGCTCTGCCAACACTGACTATACCCCCACCCTTCCCCTTCTCGCAGCTATTGTGCAATCTCTCAATGTGAAACCACTTTTTTTGTTAACGATTGGGCTTGTTTTGACTTGATGCAATCCCTCAGTTATTTTCTCTTTTTTTTTACACAAACAGAAATTCCGCAGCTTAATATTTTACACAAGTGAATGATTAAATTGGTTTCTACATAACATACTGTACGCCAACTGTGCGCACTTCATTATCTTAGAACGAGGAAGGAGCAGCAGTGGTTTCACATTCTTGTATTGATCAGGCCGACTAACAATAAAGAGCTTTTTAATCAGCAGCCATTTTTATGACACTCTCTGCCATGAGTACGACTGTACCTGCTAGCCTGGGTTCACATGTTGTACTGTAACCCCCGAGCTGGAGGTGAGACTTAAAATGACATACAGTGCTGCGATAAAGACGGGGGCTGCATGAGAGGACTCGCAGAGCTGTGGCCCAGGGGACAGGCTGGTTGTATTCCAGGGATTCCTCTTTGCTGATGTAAACAGACAGAGCACAGGGGGGGCATCTTCCCCTCCCCTCTCATGCCCCCCCACTTCTCTCCCACACCCATGAATTCTCCCCAAGTTTGTCCTCTTCCTGTCTCGCCATCCTCTTTTGTTTACATTCTTTTTTTGTGTTTTTGCAGTGTGGGTGGGGGAGAAAATCGAGTGAAGGTTTTCAGTTGAACAAGACTGGTTTGTTGTCTTTCTAATAGCTCAGCAGCGTAGCAACTGTGTGTTTGTGTTGTGGTGTTGCGGCCTCATTATGCAGACAGGAGGAAAAAATGGGGTTAATGAAGAGGTTGCAGTGAATGCATACATGGAGGGGGTGGGGGCTGATCACTGTAAACACACCTTCCCCAAGTACGAGCTTCACTCGTATAACTTGTGTTGGATGGTAAAGCAATTAACATGAACGTTAACACAGATTGACAATCTTAAATTGTAAATTTGCAAAACATTTTAGAATGGCTGAAATAATGGTTACATTTTCAAATTTGCTTAGTTTATGCTTAAGTAACAAATGATATGTTCCTGGGATGCAGATGTATTGAAAGTGTTGTTTTGATATCTTACACGAAAACAGAGGAGGAGTACTGTTTTTAATATTTTATTAATTGGTATATTTAGATGTCATTGTCCTCACTCTGTCAGTGGATACTGCGAAACGCTCTGATGTTATTTCAGGCTCTTGTTTGACTTTATAAGATGCACAGAAGAGTCTCTACCCTTCCTGAAAGGGTACTCGGAGGGCACATGCATAATGAAAGTGTCTCCCCTCACCAGTCTGGCTCCAGGAAGTGTTTCAGTCTCCTCCTGTGAGCGGCAAAGCTAATTTGAGATGTAAGTGTTGGGCATACACTTCTCTCAGCAGATGCCAGCTCTGTAAGAGCCTGGCAAAAAAATGCAGTGCCTGGCACTGTTCAAGCAAACGTACCCCAGTGTTTGCCTGCTCTGTCTCCAGGGTGTCAGGCAGCCTGCTCCCAACACCGACTTTCAACAAGTTCCTTCTGTTCGCTGATATCTGTGGGTTTTAGCATTTCCTCCAACAGTAAACTATTTGATCCTCTGGCTTTATTTTTTTTTTTCAAATCAAAAAATATTTTGTAATCCTCCGTTTATATTGGAATTGTCATCACATTCCTGAGCCCGCTTTGTTGATTTTTTCTGTTAAAATTCTTCCAGATATCAAATGTGTGAGTGGAAGGAGGAATTTATTCAGCTTTAGAAAACATGATAACAGGTTAATCTTCAACAATACACATCAATGCTATAGACCTGTTGGATAAAACTGAACAGATATTTTTTATAACCACCTGTTTCATGTTGCTGAAGACACAATCATAGAACTGGGAGATGATGAAGACTTAGTCACCTCAACTTTTCTTATCCATGATTGTTGCATCCATTTTAAAATCACAAACACATTTAGGTTTTGTGTTTTTTAATTTGCTAATGGACCCAGCACGCATCAGTTTCATCCTAAAGGCAGAGATTCTGCCTCAGTGGATCATAATTCAACAGGCTGTGACATTTTAGGGAAATAGACCCTAAATTCTGCAGTGTGTTCAGAGTCACTGTCAAGAGGGGAGTGGATATAACAAAGTGAAATATGTGCCACAATGGTTTGAATGTCACATCTCAGTGTTAAAATAACTGCACATGCTTCAGCTATTAATTATTTGTGTTTTTAATTAATTCTAAGGGGCCATTTTGGCTTCATGTTGATACCTAAACACAAAAACAGCTAATTTCTACATTTTACAAATGTGAGATTTTCTTTGTCTTATATGGAAAGATTAATCGCACAAATCTTATTAATGACATGGTGTGGATGGGGTATGTCTTATATTTAGCTCTCCTCCCCTGAGACAACCACTCCCTCTGAAAACAAACATATGAGCAGCACATCCAGTCCAAACTCCAGCTCTCGTAACGACTCATCCAGCCGCCGTATCGCTGTTCATATTAAGTGAATTGATACAGGAAGAGATCGTGTGAAGAGTTTCAGCACAGCCGAGTTCATTTGCCTTCAAAATGCTGCTTGTGTTAATCGGCTCTAAAGTTTTTTGTTGTCGTTGTGTCTCTATTTCACAGGTGCACTTTCAGGTTCCCCAGCACAAACATCAAGATCACGTTCACAGCCCTGTCCAGTGGGAAGAAAGTGAAGCGCGAAGCTCCAGAGTCTCCGGTGAAACCAGTGCAGCCCCAGATCTCCCCCCTGACCATCAACATTCCAGACAACATCGCTCACCTAATGAGCCCCCTGCCATCGCCTACTGGCACCATTAGGTACTTGCCACAGAGAGTGATGCATTCACTGACCTACAGCAGGCAGGAGAGCGACCATAATCCCCCTGCCGCCGTGTGTCCAGAGGCTTGATCAGTTTAACAGAGACGTGTTTTGTGAACCACCACAGGGATTTATCAAATTTTAACCAACCATTTACTCAGACAAATCTATGCATTTGCCAAACGGGGGGGCAGGTACATGAAGACCTAATGACTTTCCTCCTAATGCCTTTTCAGATGAGCCAGGTCTAAGTTTAGCTCCTCCTTCTGTCAGTGTCATAATCCTGCAGTTTTCCAATCCCAGTTCAGTGTATGGCTGAAGTAGAAGTCGCCCCCACGTTGCCACTAGGTGACCTTGAGTTGTCAGCTGACCTTAAAATGGCCCTTGTATGTTGATCAGCTTAGGCCTAGGTCACTGACCGCAGAGCTCAGATCGGGAGGCGGCACTGTCTCAATCTCGGAGATCCTCTCGGCCAGATGGCTACAGAGCAGCCAGGTTTCTTCTCTCATACAGGTCTTTCTCATTGGTCGAATGCTGTTCATACACAAACGGCGGACCGAATGTAAAGAGGCAGCAGGATCTGTACATGTGGCAGTTTGTGTTTTGTTGGGTCAGCATCTCCAAAAACAGGCATTTAAACTCGTGGAATGTTGTTTACATTAAGCCTCTTCATCCTTTGCTTATTGGACCTGTTCACTGCATGATCACACTCTGCAGTGAGTGTAGAAGTATCACTTATTCCTGGGAGGTTGGGTGATTTGCGTAGATGTTGGCCCAAAGCACGTCACTGCAGCAAGCACTGCAGATGAGCTGCGTCAGTGAATGCGACCGCAGCAGGCTCATTACTTCTCCACTTGAAGCACATGATGTAAACCTTGTGTTTTTGTGTACTTGTTGCCGAATAGAAATGATATTTCCTCCCTGGTTGTTTCCCTGCAGTGCTGCTAACTCGTGCCCCTCCAGCCCACGGGGCGCAGGCTCTTCGGGCTACAGGATGGGCGGCCGCATGGTCAGCTCTGCAGAGCTGCAGCTAATAAACGACAACTCCCAGCCCGAGAACGACAAAGAGGCCTCCGGAGGGGACAGTCCCAAGGTGAGACTGACACTGAACTCCCTTATCGAAAGTAAATCTGTGCCTGGCTGCTGCGTTTTAAGTATTAAACACACTCTCCTCTCATCCACAGGATGACTCCAAACCTCCGTATTCCTATGCACAGCTGATAGTCCAGGCCATAACGCTGGCTCAGGACAAGCAACTCACACTAAACGGAATCTACAATCACATCACTAAGAACTACCCATACTACAGGACCGCAGATAAAGGCTGGCAGGTGAGTTTCAGCCTCGCAGTCACTCACTGAAGACGCACAGCAACCGGCGAAAACATGACCTTGAAAACACCATTCATATACAAAGGGGTTTTTTTTTCTTGCTATAACATCTTTGTCCCTTTGTCACTTCTGTGTTGCAGAACTCGATTCGTCACAATCTTTCCCTGAATCGTTATTTTATCAAAGTGGCGAGGTCGCAGGAGGAACCAGGCAAAGGCTCCTTCTGGAGGATAGACCCGTCCTCAGAGGGCAAGCTCATCGAGCAGGCCTTCAGGAAACGAAGGCCCCGGGGCGTCCCCTGCTTCAGGACCCCGCACGGACCCCTGTCCTCCAGGTCTGGCTTCATCCTGCCCACACACATCACACTCTGCTTTGATTCACACACTGTCACCTGAATGTGGGACATTAACACAGAATATGTTAATGTGAAACAGCAACAGTCATGTCTTCACATTTAAACTCTGCATATGGCTTCAGTGCAAATAATCATTTAACGTGGTGAATATGTGTGATGCTTTGCCTTTCCTCTTGTAAAGTTCAACTTTGTCTCGCACTGTCTCGCCTCAGGAGTGCACCAGCATCCCCGAATCACTCAGGCGTGCTCTCCGCTCACTCCAGCGGCATCCAGACCCCCGACAGCCTTTCACGCGAGGGCTCCCCTGTTCCTCTGGAGCTGGAGACGTCTGCTCCTGCCCCGCCGCCCACCACAGCAGTCCAGCCCAAACTGGCTGTCATCCAGGAAGCACGCTTTACACATAACACACAAGGTAGACGACCAACACCACTTCAACGTCAGTCATTTGTTTTGTTGTTTTTTTTGGCTTTTCCCTCACATATGCCCCTCCTGTGCTGTGCGGTTCCAGGGTCACCTGTTAACAACCAGCCGGTACTCATAGCAGTCCAGCGTCAGTTACCTCAAACCATCAAGCCAGTGACCTACACCATGGCCTCGCCGCTGAGCACCAGCGCCTCCCAGCCTGCTGTCCAGACTGTCCACGTCCTGCAGCAGATTCCAGCAGGGTCCCTCAGCCCCACCACCGTCATCGCCCAGCCAGCCACCATCCTCAAGACTGAGCCGCAAGAGAACGGCGAGTTCACAGAGGTCAAAGGTGAGTTGAACAGATTGTCGCATTAGTCTCTATAAATAACACAGACCTGATAGAGAGGACAGAAGCCTGGAGATGCAGCTTTTACAAACATAATCATCACTGAATTTTTTTAACTAGTAATATAATTCAGTGTTAACAGTCTAATCTGTCACATATCACTTAGTTATTCAAATGTTTTTTTTCTTCCTGTCAGTCAAAGTGGAGGCGGTTCCCACCATCACCTCTATAGGCGGCTCCAGTCGCATCATCCAGAGTTCCCAGTCGGCCATGCCTCTGCAGACTGTTACCATCGTGCAGCAGGCCCCACTGGGTCAGCACCAGCTGCCCGTTAAGGCCATCACACAGAACGGCACCCACAGCATCACCACTGCCATCCATGGACCCGTCAGCTCAGGTGAGATGCACAGTGGGGTATAAAAAGGAGCTGTGGGTTGTTATTTGGATACGCAGCTGTTTATTTATAATCAAACTGCACTTAAATGTTGATGATGTTTACAGCCGGTCAGTATTTTATGATTATTAGTTCAAAATATTTATCTTTTCTAAACTTCCTTTCACTGAAGTCTTAATTTCAGTGTTTTTGATATGTTCAGGTTGTTTCTGATATGTAAACAGATGATAGATAACAGCTGATACATTCCTCAGCGAGCCAATCAAAACGCGCGACAGAGATAAGATGGTGGTTGAGGAAGCTTAACTGTAAACCCCAAATCTTTCAGTATAACGACTTCCCCTTTTCAGCACCGAGTTCATGTGGTGTCATGACAGGTGCTGACTAATTACACGAAATTCAGGTTCTCCACAAGTCTGTGTTCAACAAACAGCACTTTGTGCCTCTGCTGAGAAAATGTTCTTATGAGCCAAACCACTCGTCTCACACACGCGCCACTACCACATGTTGATTAACCAAACCGCAGACATTTAGCTGTTTCCCGTCTCTCTTCATATCCTGTTCAGCTCCTGCCGTGGCGAACCCCCTCCACCTGCTAGCAGACCACGCTTCGGCCTCGGCCTCCCTCCCCACCAAACGGCAGAACGGAGATCAGCTGGCCAGCGAACAGCCAGACGCCAAGCGAGTCAAATCAGAGGACGAGGTCGCCCCGGTCTCTTCAGCCCTGAGCGTCACAGCAGACTCGGACTCGTCAGCAGCTAACGACCACAGCGGCCACCCTAACTAGTCTGCACGACCACATGTACCACACAACCCCCACCACCACTTCATGCCCCCCTTTCACAACACCCCCCCTCCCACCCCCTCAATTCCCGCCGTTTGTTTTGTTTCTCCTGCTCCTACCACTGAGTCCAGAGGTGCCAAATGGAGAGGATTCTTTTCATTTTCCGTTTCTGTCCTGGAGCATCAAAAGATTCATGAAAAAAAAGCAACGTCCACCTTTTTAAAGACTGGAACGTGGGTTGAGAACAAAATAAAAGAAATGGGACAAAGATGAACTCGAAGGTGTGTCCCCCCCTGTGAGCCACTGAAACAGGAGAGTGACTAAACCAAGACCACAGGAAGCCTTAACAACAATTAACCCTTCAGAGCTGACCTTTGACCTCGCGCGGTCCTGCTGGGGGAGGACCCTGTCTGAGCTCAGGCTGGACGCCACCTTTCTGTCACATTTACCTCAGAGCAGATCGGAGACGCCAGCAGCCAGCAGCAAACGCCCTCCCCAGTCCGTGACCATCGGAGCGACAAGTGTGACGAGCAGTTAATGGTTAAAAAAATAATAGTAATAATTCAAAAAAATCGAACGCTCAACACGTTGAGGAAGGGATCAACTCGGAGCCAATATTCCTGAAACTCTGGCAGCTAGCCTCTCACAGTACTGACCTTCCTTTATCGCAGCTGTACGTAGATATGCAGTATTTTGTTGTTCAAAACGTGGAGCATAGGACTTTTTTTAAAAAATGTATTTTCACCTATCTAGATAAGTAATAATTTAATCAAAGAAGGAAGAGTACAAAATGGTGAGGTCGGTCACATTTCGGCTACTAAGTTAGAAATCTCACTTCTTTTTTTTTTTGCGTGGACGTTTCTGTTCAGTGAAGCGGTGTAATAGTTTTCCTAATATCTGTTTCTCTTCCCCATGTTCCGACATATCCACATGAAATCTCATTGTTATACCTACATATTTTATACTTGCACAGATAACTGATATAAGCGTATGAAATCTCCATGTGTAGTTCCAGACGTTGACTTTGCATGTGTCCGACAGAGGAGTGACAGTAAAGTGTAAGTCGGACAGAGGGGAGAAGAAGACTTTAGTCCAAACCAGACCTGCACTTGATGAAGTTTGTGTTTTCATTCCCCTTCCTCTTCTTCTTTTCTTTTTGTCTTTTGCTTTCATTTGTTTTTGTTTCCTCCCACCCCCAGCCCCCACCCTCCACACCCCCTTTGCTGTGTTGACATTGCGGTGTTGGCAGACTCACCCTGTCACGCCCCCCTCCCCCGTCTACTCGGTTATTTTACCCTGCTCTGGCGAGTCTGTTTTCTGGTTGTACACGTTCCAAACAATAGTAAAAGGAAAAAAAAACATTGATGTTTGTTCTGCTTCAGTGGAGAAATGCTTTTTTTTTTTTAATAAATTAATTTAAAGCCCATTTCTGTTTCTGCATCAGGTTGTGTCACCGAGAATCTGCTGGCTGTGGTTTCGCTTTCCACCACCAAGGGGCAGCAAAGGATTGTTTTTAAGCAGCAAATTAACTTTGTCCTTTAGCACAAGATGGCTGCATCCTAACACAAGGGTGGTCAATACAAACGTGTGTGAGTGTGTGTGGGTGTGTCTGTGAGCGTGTGTCTGTGTGTCTGTGTGTCTGTGTGTCTGTGTGTTCATGCCCAGCGACTGTTAGATTATTTTGTAGTTTATATCCTGCTTCCTCCTTTGTGCTCGAGGAGTTAGACAAAGCTGCTGGGTCAAAGGTCGTTCCTCACTCGGCTATCACAGTGTGAGATTCATGATTTCTTAAATGATCAATATCAGTAACAAAGACAAACATGAAAACATACAACTCAAATGTAGACGTGCATTGTATCATGAATGTCTTAGTAAACCTTTGGTCATTGGTCATTTTTTGAATTTTTAAAAACAAACAAACTATCACGCAGTTTCCAACAGTCGTGGTGTTTGTCTCTATTGTTCCCTGTGTAAGGGTCGATAACAGATTCCAGATCAGTGTGGACAGACCGTGACGTGTCTGTGTCAGCGTTGTGGAGACAGCAGCAGCTTTGTTTGCGAGACGCTCAGCACATCCAGGACGTGGTTTGATGAACTAACCATTTCACATCCTGCTCTGGAATAATCAAACATCAACCCTGGAAGTACAACAAGTAAATATACTGTGTACCGGCTTCGAACACACACACACACATTAATACGGAGGAGAGAGTCTCCTGAGAATAACGCGGTGTATAAATACACACGAGGCATCTTCAGCTCCTCTTGTTCTCAGGTACACAGATGGAGCAGATGTGCACTGTCGTCATTAATGACGCCTGTCAGGACACGCGGCGCCACCAGCCGCCTCTCATACTGTTACATATACGTCGTTATGGGTGTTGTATAAAACTAAACCTGACACACTGTTGTTGTTGTTGTTGTTTCTTGATCAACCTATAGACTAAATGACACAGATAAAGGAGGTGAAGGATGTGCAACCTGTCGAGCACACGTACATCTCCTGGTGGTGAAGGGTTGGAGGGATCAGCAGGTCGTGTTGTATCACATCATCATATCAGCTGGAGTTTCTGTACACCGTGAGGAATAATAGTCTGTCCACACCACACGCTGACAGACACCAGGGGAAGGTGACGAGCAGTGGGACGCCGCAGCAGCAGCTTTTAAAGCAGCGGGGGTGGAGGGGAAATTGTCATTATGAGCACATTTTGTGTTGCCTCCACTGCTGGTTGTGTAGGTGGACTCTCCATAGAAACCAGGAGCTTGTTGCCGATTCCCCGGAAGCCTGAAAAACAAAAAAAGAGTCGATGTGAAAGCCTGATGTCTTTAATTAGCTGATCTCAGGTCAGGGGGGTCGATCGCTGTTTGTGTTACCAGGAGAAAATCTATTCCAGGACTCTAATCCTTTAATAATATCTCGACCCACACGCTGGACCTCGGACGCCCGTCTGTGTGTGTCTGTGTGTGTCTGTGTGTGTGTGTGTGTGTGTGTGTGTGGGTGGGTGGAGATGAGGATGAGTGGGTGACGTGAGAGGCCATAAAGAGAAATGATTGAATCTTGATTCTTCTGTTGATGCTGCGACAAACAAACAAAGACGCTTAATGAAAAGATCTGCAGTCAGAGTATAACACCCCCCCCCCACCACCCACCCAACACACACACACACACACACACACACACACACACACACACACACACAGAATCTGCTTTCCCACGTGGATCCCCGCTTGTGATCCAGCTGTCTCAGGATGTTGACTCCGTCTCTCATTATTTGGTAATTAATTCAATCCATGTGTTGTCACAAGACAACAACAACAACAACAACAACAACAACAACAGCAACAACAACAGGCCGCTCAGTTTTCCAGTTTTCCAGGATCCAGTCAGAGGATAAAACATCAAGTGAAATTCTTATTTAACTTTTTGTTTTAACATTGACAGCATCTTGTAGTAGTTGTTATGGTTTGGTTTTTCCATATAAGGTGAAGGTTCTTCTCCCTCCTGATGCTGGTGGAGAGCCCTTGTGTAACAGTGATCACAATAATTCCTCAGCTGACCCACATTTTGTAAGAACCCCTTCAGCGCACACAGACTCAGGTGTTGTTCACGGCTGAGGGCGATAATTCATCAGCTCGGTTGGACAGTAGACGCTGCTGTGTTTTATGATGTGGATCTCCTGATCTGAGTGGTTTCACAGGAGAACGCAGGAACCAGCGAATGAAACGTCCTTCTGAACCAACCGGAGAATATTTACGTCTTTAAACACACCCACTTCATTAACGTCACTACAAAGATATCTTAGGAATCGTAAATATATACGTATATGTGCAAAAAATAAACTTTGCACAACAATCGGTGACATAGCGATGGTTAGCCACGTCCTGTAGCTGCACAACAACAAAATGGATGACAGAGCTGCCCAATGTTTCAGATGCCCCCTGTTGGCTGGCTGCAGTATGAGTCGAACTTTGCTTTCGTTAAATGATGCTGTAAAATAGGGGTGAGCTGAGATTGACCTCTGATTGGTCAAGTGGATTCATCAGGAGGATTACTAATTATCAGACTCCGCCTCCAAATGTCTCTACCATTTCTATGATTGAGTCCTGATGACTCATATTAACATGTTGCTACTGAATAACATTATTCTGTTGATACGATGACACCTGCAGTGTCACCTGACGTTCTACTGACTGAAACCTGCTGGGGCTGCAGTGCCTCTACTGGGCACATGATGGCAATGCAGAGCAAAGCATGCAAACTTGCACGTCCGCACATGTCCAAAACACACACACACACACACACACTGCACACAACTCTCAACAAAGTCACCAGCCACCAGAGTGTTGACAACTCAGCACCACACCAGTGTCACCTGTGTTGAATCTAATTTTCCTTTTAGCTCTCTCCGCCTCTCGTCGGCTGCGGGATGCGAGAGTGGCCGAGCGGCAGCGGGGGGAATGAGGACACAGGAAGGAGAGCGTGATGGAGACAGAGTGGGAGACAGAGGATGAGGGAGACGGGGAGAGGGAGGTGTGGGCGGCTCTGAGCGCAGAGGAGAGATGCTCTGCTTTGGGAGGCTGCGTGGGCATCAGCTGCCGGCGAGGAGACGAGCTCAGCTTCCTGTGACCCTTCACTGGAGACTGTGACCCCGAGAGTCCCCCCCACACACACACACACACACTGCACCGCATCACCTGTAAACCAGCCATCAGAACTCCACCCGACACACATTCGTTAAGTCAACTCAACACTTGGACTTGTGTTTTGTGTCTCCGTGGTGTGTGTGTGTGTGTGTGTGTGTGTGGGTCTGGACATGTGGTCGGGATCAAACGGTGCCTGCGGGTCAGGGAACCGTCTGAAAACATCACATGAGAGGAAGTGCAGTGGGTTCGTTGGTTTTAACAGCAGCTGTCACTGAGAGCCGCAGAGAGAAGAAGAAATGAACGTCTGTCACAGCTGAATGAAAAGGAGGAGACGATATTTCTCTATATTTCTCTATATTTCTCTATAGACGCAAAGCAAGACACGAATTACAATTTAAAAACATGCATGTTACAAATGTATGAAAAATCTATGCTTTTCAATAGTTAATAGTGAGGAGGCAACAATATTACTGTGGACTTTAACTGAGGACGTTCACGTTACCAAGGCGATGAGCTTTTTATTTTTTTTGCTGGTGTTTCATCAAGAGCAAGATTTTAATTTCCATCCAACACATTTGTTTTGCTTTGAGAGACACTTTATCCTCAAGGCCACAACTTTCAGCTTTTCTTTTTTTTCTGTTATTTTTTTCACCTCATTTACATAGGAACAGGAAGCTACAGCAGTCAGCCGCCGCCCACAACGTCCACATATCTGCGGTGAATATTCATCAGAGCTGCTTTAAAGGTTGTCATCGTCTTCAAGACTCTAAAAATGTGTTGTTAGCCACCAGATGCAGCGTTAACACAGCGAGGACAACATTTCAGCAGGGTAAATTCAAGATGGTGAAAAGTTTGCTGCACTTCCAGTGATTGATTCATTCCCTGAGCTTTTGCCTCGTTGAATTTAATTGGCTTTTCCCCCCAGGGTGAGTGGAAACGCTCTTGAAGATAATTTAGCCAGGCCGCGTTAAGAGGCTCAGACCCGCTGCTTGTTAATTGGTCAGTGTGGCTGTGTGGCAGGCGGAGGGATGTGAAGCCTCCTCTCGGTTCCCAAGGAAACAGCGAGGCCAGTTTCACACTGCAGCAGCTTTCTCTAATCTGCTGCCACTGTAGCATCCACAGGCTGCAAGAAGCAAACAGACACAGCTACCTGTGATCAACAGAATAAACGAGGAATGAAATGAAATCAATCAAGAATAAACAAATAAATAAACAGAATAAATAAATAACAGAATAAATAAATAAACAGAATAAATAAAATAAATAACAGAATAACAGAATAACTAAATAAAGAGAATACATTAAATAAATAAATGAAGAATAAACTGAATAAATAAACAGAATAAATAAATAACAGAATAAATAAATGAACAGAATAAATAAATAAACAGAATAAACAGAATAAATGAGTAATTAAATAAAATAGAATAATGAAATAAATCAAGAATAAATAAATAACAGAATAAATAAAATTAACAGAATAAATAAAATAAATAAATTAAGAATAAACTGAATAAATAAACAGAATAGAGAAAGAAAAGACATGTGACAGTCTGACTTTGTGTGTCAGGTCGGTGTTGCTGTAGTTTGGTTGTGAGTTTTTTGCTCCTCACTTATTACCTTCACTTACTGTTTTATTTTGTGACCCGCGTTTTGTCTTGTCGCAGGTGATGCCACTTCCTGTCCTCCTGTGTTTACCTGCCACTCCCCGATTACCTGCTCCACCTGATGTGCTGCACCGGTGTCTCATTGGCTGTGTCCGAAATCGCCCCCTAACCCCTACTCCCTACTCCCTACATAGGGGATATAAATGTAGTGCACTATGTAGTGAGCTCAACAGAAAAATCTTTCGGACACTTTCGGACACTACTATCGGCGCCGGTAATTACGTCATCGCTGTCGCACAATTAAAACGTACCACATTATTGTCGTCTCACAAAATACTTGTTTGTTTACCACTGCATTTTTATTAAATTAGAGGCTTTTGATTACTTTCCTGTACTTTTATTTTGTTATATTTTATAATATTTATGTATATTTCCCTCCCGTCCGTCCGCTATTTTCACTTCCGCGCAGCCCAGAGAATTTCTGGCAATGCATGATGGGATATCTTGGTCCGGTTAGTGACCATCGGATGTTCACTACATTTCGCGGTGAATTGTGGGATACATTGAGTGCACTATATAGTGGACATGCTGTGATCCCTAAGGTTTCTGACACCACTACAAAATGGCGTGCTCACTATATAGTGCACTATATAGGGGTTAGGGGGCGATTTCGGACACAGCCATTGTCTCCCCTGTCTCGAGTCTGTGTCCCCTTGTCCCTCTTGCTTGTCTCCGAATAGTCCTGTTCCCTTGTGTCCATGGATCCAGGGCTGTTTGTGTGTTGTTTATGTGTGTATCCCGGTTGTCGTTTTTGCCCATGTGTATTACCAACCTATCTGAGTGTAGTTATTTTGCCCACAATGCAAAATTACAGCTCTGACACAAAAAGTCAGAAAACCCCCAAATGCCATCAGAAGATATTATCTAGTTTGTGGTCATTTTATGAAACACGAGTATAAACATGCTCAACATAAAGTTCTGATCCACTCTGAGTTCTGATATCACACAAGTGTCACCTGTTCGTGGTTTATTTAGATGAACAATGAAGGAACATGGACCAGGAGCGAAGGCCGTGGTGATGACCGCTGGTGCACGGCGCCGCCCTGCTGTCGATGCTGGAAGCTGCTGAGCCATTGAGACGTTGTTTGCTGTGGATGTGAAGACAGATCTGCATCCTGTTGCAGCAGAGGCCACTTCTCTTTGTGAAACTCTTCACAATATGATATAATGGCCGAGTCTGTTGCATCATGTCTCCACGACGACGGACTCTCTGAGGCTTTCATAACATGTGCCGCTGCACATGTTGTCGAGAGGAACACACACCCGTTCACCTGTTGCTGGAAGACTGTGTGTGTGTGTGTGTGTGTGTGTGTGTGTGTGTGTGCGCTTCACGTTAATAAGGTAAATATAAGTCGTAAATGAGCGCTTTGTTCTGAAATTCATCAGTGAAGCATGTGTCGTGTTTTCCACTGGACGTCTCTTCATTCTGTTTGTTTGTCACGTCACAGTGATTTGTCGTTACATAAATGTAACTATAACTATAATTGATGTAACTACATGTATGTAGTTACACAAATCAAACCAAAACGAATCATGATGAAAAACATGTCAATATTTGGACATTTTAAAGGTCGTACATATAAAGTGTGTTGTTGTTATTAGAGTGATACAACAATACATTCTGACCTCCACCATCACACAACAGTGATGAAACCGCTGGTGAGCGTGTGATGAATAACACTGGAGGTGACTTATTCAACCTCCAACATGTGACATCACCGCGGCTGAGACCACGAGGCTGCGCTCTCAGAGCCACCAATGGAAGCGGAGCAGCGGCCTCGTCTGATTAGCTGATTGCTACACACGTCAATATTTGGTCGTACATATAAAGTGTGTTGTTGTTATTAGAGTGATACAACAATACATTCTGACCTCCACCATCACACAACAGTGATGAAACCGCTGGTGAGCGTGTGATGAATAACACTGGAGGTGACTTATTCAACCTCCAACATGTGACATCACCGCGGCTGAGACCACGAGGCTGCGCTCTCAGAGCCACCAATGGAAGCGGAGCAGCGGCCTCGTCTGATTAGCTGATTGCTACACTCTGGTATCTGTGGTGACAGAGAGTGAATGACGCCAATTAGCAGCAGATTGTTTCATTCACTCTCGTCCAGACTTTGATCCTCATGACCTCCTTCGTTAAACGTGTTTTCCACAAACAAAATGTCGCACAACACGATCAACACAATGATCATCAACACAAATGTGTGTTCACCCTGACGAGACACACCTGACTCGTCAGCTGATAGCGGACCACCTGTGTGCCATCAGCTGATTGCAGTATAAATACACCTGCAGCCAGTGGCTCCAGCTTCTGTGGGGGTGGTTGAGGGGAAACATCTCATGTGGGGAGAAAAGGAGCTCTGAACGACAAAATGCTTGTTGTGTTTGTTTTTTCTTTTAAATGCAGATTTCATTCGTTTCTCTGCTGATTGAAACCTGAAGGTTGAAGTGTGTGCAATGAATGGAAATCACCTGGTTGTGTTTGAAGGTCTGTGCTGCTCATGCTGAGCTCAGGCTGTGGATTCAGTATTGTGTGTTGAGTGAACAGCTGTGTGCGGCTAACTAGCATCTTCAGTTGTGGCTGAGGTCAGAGGTCAAGCCCTCTGGATACTCCCTCATTCAGCTCAGAGCAGAAACTGTTTTTATCACCAACCACAAAAACAACTACAACACATGACCTCACCTTTCCCACTGACCCCCTGACCTTTGTGTATTTATGGTCAGTCAATATCAAATTATCATGAATTTGTTAAAAGTGACATTCAGGAGGAAGAGTGCTGACCGGAGTCCACTGGCTCATAACCACTACACACGTTTGTCGTTTGTCATCACATCAGAATAAGTTTATTAGCACAAATATCTGCAGGATTTATCGTTTCATTCTCGTCAGTTTGTCATTTTTCCCTGATGTCTGTTTATCCAGCTACAGGAAAATAACCCATTAGCTCTTACCTGGGTTTTTTTTAAATATATCTATATATATATACTCATGTGTACTTTGTCACATTTGCTTTCGTTAGCGATGCGTCCGTTTCCAAAATAAGGTTCATAGCAACGAGGTCAACGCCGCGTCGTACCTGCAGCTCCGGGCTGAATCAACACCATGTAAACAAAAGGTAGAAAATAGCAGGAATGCAGAAGGGCGGCTCCGGGGTCAGGATGTGTACATTGCTCAGACTGATGGTGTGACATATGTGTGAGGCCCAGTTTCTGTGAACTGCATTCCTGGTGCCGGGAGGCCTCCGGGATTGGGGCTCACTGCAGTATTCTTGTGCCTGCCTGTTTAATGGCATTTAAAGGAGGCCACAAGCCACGGCCAGGTCCCGGCGCAGCGGCTGGATCGGATTCACGTGCTCACATGTTCGACCACGCTGCCGGATCACGTCTCCGCGGCACAGACATGCCTCTTCTCCGCCTACATGGCAACACACACCAATAACCCAACGCCTGTGTCGGCGCTCCGCCCCGGCACCGCTCCACCCTCTGTCCGCCTCCCGGCCCGACTCCACTCCAGGTCTTTTCTCGAGCTTGTTCCCTGCTCTGAAAGTAGGTCACTGTTTGCTTTGTATTATTCAGCAACTGGAATGATTGTGCAGTGACGGTTCTTGACTGTGATCTGGGCGACATGCAGCCAGTGGTGTGCAGATATGGCGGTGGGGGGGCGGGGTGGGGGGTGGGGGGTCAGAGACACTGTACCCCGACAGGTCGATGAAAATCATGTCCAAACTTCACCATGTTAAAAAGCCTCAGTGACCCCTGCGCCCACATCGACCTGTGGATTCATACCACACAGCTGGCGGGCCGATCGATAACGGGCAGATGGCAGATGAGTGGAGGGTTGAGGGTGAGCTGAGGAGCACAGAGGTCACACCGGGGGTCATGAAATGTTTGAACATTCAGGAGCATGAGATGGAATAACGCGAGAGGAGATGAAGTCAAGGTGGCTTCATTTCCTCCGCTCCTACCAGCTTCTCCTCAGCCTCCAGGCTCCTGATGATATGAACAACCTGGCAGGCGTTCGCTCTGTGTGTGTGTGTGCGTGTGTGTGTGTGTGTGTGTGTGTGCAGGTGTATTCAGCGTTTCTCTGCCCACCAGATATGAAATACCTCAGCTGAATCTGTTTTCAGTCCACAGGGGCTTTAGCCCAGGCCCGATCCCACCTGAATGCCGGACTGTTATGTAACGCGGAGGAATGTGGATGATCCGTGATTGATGCGCTTTGTTGCAGGTTATTTTAAACCAGCGGCCAGTGAAAACACAAACACACATTCCTCAAGAAAAAGACTGGTCGCTGCGTCGAGCTAAATAAAAACCAACGGGCTCGACTGCTGCATCGCACATGAATCCTGTGACTCAGTAATAATAATACTAATAATACTCATACTAATACTAATACTGATAATAACAATAATAAACGATAATAATAACAATAATAAATAATAATAATTTAATAATAATAAGTGTTAATAATAATTATACTAGCGAGAATATTAAAGGAATAAAAGTTCATCCACAGCTTCAGGGCACGCTTGTTTTGCCATTTTCATCAGAACCAGATGTATATTGACATGAATGAGAGTGAAATGAGTTGAGTGGGTTGACACACATCAGGTGGAGGAAACGTTGCATGTGTAAAGCTGTGACCAAAAACCATCTGTTACTGCAGAGCCGAGTCTGAATTATTACACAGGTTGTTGTTATCTGGAGGTGTCAGTGGGTTAATGGGAGGCTCCATGTCACCATTCAACCAGAAACACCTTGTTGTTGTTGTTGTTGTTGTTGTTTATTCTGATTCATTCTAATAAACCAGGTCGATGCTGAGCACAGAGTTTGGCGAGGGTTCCTGCATTAAACCACACTGACTCGACGTCGTTACATTGACGTCACAGAAAAGTCGAGCGGCTCCTGATACAGAATCTGAGCAGGAAGAAGTCACCTCCCGGTTCCCTGCTGTGGTTCTGATAACCTTTTCCCATCCTCATTACCAGATGCAGATTATAGATGTTCCCCTTTCATCTCGGTGTGATAGAATCCCATCAAACATGCTGTCTGACTGACCTGTCTCACTGTCTGTGGCTCATTACGTCTCATAAATATCAAAGCAGGGAAAAAAAGGTGAAGCTGCTGAAATGAAGCAGGATGAAGAGGAACGTTTTACCAGCCAGAGGAAAACTGTTTCCCTTCATCACATCGTGTCTGAAATACGGGAATGTTTCATGTTCTTCCCACAAGGTGTGGACGGGAAAAGCCTGTAAGTGGGTCAGGTGTTCAGGTGTGTGTGCATGTATGCGTGTGTGTTGTCATTGAAACATCTGGTCCTTAAGTCCACTGAAAATGCTTTTTCATCACACACACACACACATGGAAACGCAGGTGTCACTGAGCAGAGGATCCAGGTAGAAGGAAGCCGTCGTCTCATTAGACGCTGATTGGCTCTGAGGCGGCCAGTGTGTGTGTGTGTGTGTGTGTGTGTGTGTGTGGAAACTGGGTCACATTAACCAGCATGCATCAGCGTGACAGCATGAACCTCCTCTCTGCTGTGAGCTGGTGGAGACGATGTTGCCTGGAAACAGAGACACTGCTTATTCCTCTTTTCTCCAAGGTCTCACATCACTGTCATAACCCCCCCCACACACACACACACACACACACACACACACACTGAAATTTACCTGGTCATTTAACCAGTTACATATTCAGTCACATGTTTGGGCCATGTTTCTCATCTCCGTGAGGTGATATAAGTCTGAGTTACAAGAACAAGGACTAATCCTTTATTCCAGACTGGACTGAGTGTGGGCCTGAGTGTGAAACACACACACACACACACACACACACACACACACACATGTGTAATGTGCGTCCATCACCTCGCAGAGGAAATAAACAAACATTAAATGAAACCTGAGGTTGGGTATGATGCTCTGTTCCTCTCCGTGATGATGTAAAGTGAGCGGAGACATGTTCAGGCAGCTTGTGAAGATTTCCAGGACGGGAGGGATTTACTGTGTAATCCTCCCGTCAGCTGGTCACAGCCAGTCCACTCAGACTGCAGCGTTTTCCACACTAACATCCACATACGTGACATCAGTAACCTCTCTGTCCTACACCCACACCCACACACACACACACACATTCTCATCTTCATATGTGAGTCAGGATCTTTGTGTAACAAACCCCAAAAAAGAGGCTGTAATCTTCACAGTGCCGGAGCGGAGAGATTACACAGGAGCGAGTGGAGAATGGGAAGCAGATGAAGAAATGACTCAGATACGTTTAGAATTCAGCTGATTAACACGCAGCGGTTGTTTCCCTCAGGATGCTATGAGAGGATGTAACTGGATTATAAATCATACGGACCGACTTCATGATGTGTTGTTTTTGTCGTGTTACTCACACAAACTGTGTGAGTTTGTAGTAACTGACATGATCTCTAGTCTATATAATCTATGTCTCCAAAACTTCGGCTGCTCTGCACATCTCAGCCCGGCTCCACTCTGGCCGGCCAAAGGCAGGAAGAGCAGCTGCTGTTGCCATAGCAACGCCGGCAACACCAGAAATGACTGATGAGCGTCAAACATTCACGCAGACTCACCACTTTACCCCTGAGAGGACGCGAGTCTTAACCGGTTAACTCATCAAACTCTGGTCGTCTGAGGAAACTAAACATCTGATGAAGAGAGAAACTGGCTCGACCATATTCCACCAGAGCCTGCAGCGTGGAACCATTCAGACAGGTTCTACAGTGGTTCAACTCATTTATTATAGATATACTGTATATATATATATATGTATATACATATATACATATATATATATATGACTTGCTTCTTTAGTCAACATGAACATAAGCCTCACTAACTTCCAGCATCATTCCAGCTTTGTCCTCAAACCATCTTCATGTCTGTGTCCAGTGTCCCCTCACAGACATGATGAAAATAACTGGTGATGATTCAGTCTCTCTCTCTCTCTCTCTCTCTCTCTCTGAGTGAGTGAGTGAGTGGGTTGTATGAATGGCTGAAAGTTCCCACGCTTCCTTCTTCCAGTTTTTCCAGTTGCTGTTTTCCCATCATGCCTCCATCCCTCTCCTCTGCTGCCTCTTTAAACAGCACATTACAGGCTCCAGAAATACACCAGCAGCAACTCAGCTTCACCCTCAGCCCTCTCCATATGTGTGGGCAACTGAGTGTGTGTGTGTGTGTGTGTGTGTGTGAGTGCTTAATGCAGTGTGTGGGATGTGGAGATGAACCAAACCCCACGCCTCGACATCTCTCACCTGGCAGCGAGTGGAGCTGATGAGCAGGTAGGTGGAGAGTCAGCCGAGCTGACTGGAGCTCAACACACAGAGGTCAACGCAGAGGTCAACGTGACTCTCACCACACATGTCGATAATCGATCAGTAGAGCATAGCGGGGGCCCCGGTTGTGTATGTTTGAAGACGTAAGAGAAGATAACGAATAAAGATGCTCCTTCTTTTTCTCCTTTTCTGTGTGGATTGTGGCCTTTTTTCACCCTCGACCTTTGACCTTTAGCCTCAGCGATGTGTCATGATCCAAAAGTATGTGGACGCTTTGAGTCCAACATGAAAACAAAGGGCCTCAACGTGTTGCTGTAACTGTCTCTCCTCCTCTGTGTTCACCTGGAGAAAAGATTTATTGTTGACGTTTGTTTTTTGTCTGTCAGCTGATTGTGATTGATGCGTCTCATCTCCAGACAGCCGAGTGCGACTGTCCGTTCTGTTTTCTTGGCTTCATGAGCAGCCTGTGCAGGTTCAGCAGCATGACAGGCATGTTGTTGACTAGAGTCAGAAAATTCCCGTCGGTTTTCCCTGAAGGTGGAAATTCTGCAAAGCGTCTGACAGGTCTGAGTGAAAGTCTGGTCCTGCTCTGTCTCGTCCTGATCCGCGTGGGACAGTGGCGTAGTGTCAGGAGCAGCAGGCGGGGGATGATAACAGCCTGCGTCCGTGTCATAGCTCTGCTGAGTGTTATGTAACAGTCGTGGTGTTGTTGCAGATTCAGGCTTAGATTCTTATTCTGCTATATTTCCTCAAGCTTATTCATTCCCACTCCTTCTTCTGTAGATCCCAGATCCCTCTGAAGGAGAAACTATACTGTCTGACCTGTTTATGGCAGCAGGTCATGGTGCTGCTTCAGGGCCAGTTCTCATCGGGCTCCTCGCTCTCCTCATGAATGCAATTAGTGAACAATGTTTTGCACAACATCCGTGCTGAATTATTTCATATGCTGCAAATGTTTGCACATACTGTGCAATGTCTTCTTTTGCATGATTGAATTATTTCATATTCATGGAACAGTGTCTAGCGCTTGTTTGTTTTTCTTGCACAAATTCATTCTGCTGTGGCACCATATGTCACCATATGTTTTATTTTTATTTCTTTATTTCTATTTTTATTATCTTATTCTACAGTTACCACTTGCTTTTCTTATGTTTAGAATTTAATTTATTTCATACTTTTGTAATGGGACCTGAATGCATCATTTTGTTGGTACTGTAATTAGTTTGTTGCAGCAGTTTGAGGGGAAAAGGCCAGTTCCAGATTATCTCTGTGCACACTGACATTAATTCATTACTTTCAAACTGAACCAAAATTAATGATGTGTTGAAATATACTCATCTGGGGGTGTCACGGGTTGAAAACACTATTTTGTTTGGGTTGTGTTCCTTTGAATCTGTCTTTTTAGATGTCCTTGCCTAACCCTGCCGCAGCGAGCAGGGGGCACGTTACTCTGTTCAGCTGACCGCTTCCAAACAACTCGTGTTTTGTTCGGTTCGTACGTCACCGTATTTTCTCCCCGGGAGTTTTTCCTCAGAGTCAAAAAAAAAAAAAAACCCCTCTCTGCTCACGTACACACAAAAACACAAAAGGATGCTCTGAGGTTCATCCATTTACCTGCAGCTGTTTGGCTCCATCCAATCAGTCGTTTCACGACATTTGACCTTTAATTGTCCTCACAGCAGCTTTTCATCCCTTTTTTTTTGGTCACTGATCCAAAACTGACGAGAACGTCTTTGTCTTATATAGAGATCAGTGAATCGAATCACTCTGCTGCTTAAAACATAATTGAATTATTACTGTACTCACCTTCACATGACCTGACACCCAGTGCAAAGACTGAGTGGGTCCAAGTTCAGACACACTAATAATAATGTGTAGACTGAAAAACATCCAGGCGGATGGAGAAAACAACACGTGGCTGATGGAGAGGCTCATTAAGATACAAAATGCCAAAGGCAAAGTTCAGAATAACTCTGTCATAGCCTGATAGATCTGGATTGTTGTTTTTTTGTTTTGTTTTTTGATGTGGTGTGGCGTCTTCACACACAGATAAGAGGCTTCATCTTGGTTCTCTCTGCATTGTTGTACAATAAGGTCCAATAAGGTCAATAAGGTCCTGATGTCAGATCCTGTATCTCCTCTCACAGCTAGTTCTCCCTCAGCTCATCAATCAGCCTGATTGTCTTTTGTGTGTGTGTGTGTGTGTGTGTGTGTGTGTGTGTGTGTGTTTAGTGGAAAGTGCAGGATGCTGATGATGACACAGGCTCATTAATCATTAGAAACGATGGAGAGGGGCAGGATTTGAAACTGTGACTCAGCCACTACTACTCCAGACAACATGAGAGTGCATGTGCCGGTGGATGGAGGCAGCCATTGGCTGAAAATAGGTCGAGTCCAGTTCCACGTCATTCAGCGCTGTGGCACTGCCTCACACTTACAGGTTATCACCAGGACATAAAGGCATGAACCGATATCTAATCTGCTGTGCTCAACAAAGAGGAGAAGTGGTTTTTCATCTGTCATTGATGTTTTATTACTGAATATAAAAGAGAGAGAAAAATGAACATGGTGTTTTTGTTCTGTCTGTTTTTTCCCACTGTCAGTGAATGTAACACGTTCCAAGCGTCCTCTCCGAACTCGGGGGTTTTTCTTCCTACGCTCGTGAACGCACCGCGAGTGGCGTCCCCGCCCACCGGTGGTTTGACGTCACCGGCGTCCGTCTCCGCACATGGACGGAGGAGTGTCGCTGCTCCGCCGCTCCCACCTCTCCCTCCGCCCTCCTGCTCCTGCTCTCCCTCCGCCAGTCACCCGGCCACAGCCGCACGCAGCCAGCCGCGTCCTCTGCTCCGAGCCCCGGCGCCTCTCGCTCCCTCTCCCGCCGTGTGCGAGCATCTCCCCGGGCCGCTCCTCCAGCCCAGGCGGGGAGCGTTCACCGTGCGCGAGCTTTCTTCTCCGTTTCGCCGCTGAAGACGTATGGAGAAAATGGCCAGACCTCTTCCCATCAACCCGGCCTTCCTGCCGCCGACCCACGGCGTCCTCAAGTCCCTGCTGGAGAACCCGCTCAAGCTGCCGTTCCACCACGACGAAGGTGCGTGCTTCAGCCGCGGATAAATCAAACGCACTCAGGGTTTTTAATTAAAAAAAAAAAAATCTCAGAGCGGCACTTCGCTGCACTGTACGATCTTTGTTTTAAAAAACACCAGTATTGTGTTAATCAGAGATGTGAAAACAGAAAGGTGCTTGACTCGGAGTGTTGTTGTTGTTGTTGTTGTTGACTGACAGCGCGACGTAGCTAACAGGCTGTTTTAGCTTCTACCTAGCATCTCGTTTAGTCGCGTGTTGTTATTGTGGCTGCGCTGCTTTTAGCTCGGATCTACGTTTATAGCCTTTAAACCCGCTTGTCTTCAATGGGATTATATTAGTGTTACCACTAGCTGCCGGTGGAGGGCGTCCTTCCTGATCCGTTGACAGCTGCTGTCAGTGCTTGTAGTCCACCGTCTGTTTGTGTTGTTGAATGTGTCATGACATCATTTACACATGAACGGAAACCGCTTTTCTATTATTAAAGGGTCATTTCACCCACATTACACATGGGTTTTCCACAAACGCTCACACTGGTTTCATTTGTACATGAAATCATCCACAGGTTAGACTACACACACACACACACACACACACACACACACACACACACACACACACACACACACACACACACACACAGCAGTACAATGTAGTGTTCTAAAGGAATAACAAACTGACATGTTTTCAGTGTTTTGGAATAGTTTGGTTGAAATGACCCTTTAAGATGAATATAGTTTTTCCGGCTCGTACACTGATTCTCCCGTGAGACTGTGGTGACCTGACTGTGTCCAAACCTTCTCAGGATTTGGGAAGGACAAGGAGAAGGAGAAGAAGTTGGAGGATGAGAGCGGAGCGGCCAGCCACCCGCAGTCGGCCTTCCTGGGGCCGACCCTCTGGGACAAGACCCTGCCCTACGACGGGGACAACTTTCAGCTGGAGTACATGGACCTGGAGGAGTTCCTGTCGGAGAACGGCATCCCCGCCAACACGGCCCAGAGCGAGCAGGCTCAGCAGGCGCCGCAGCCACCGCAGGCCTCTCTCCAGCAGGCACCTCCGCCCGCCACACCCACCCCCTCTGTGGTCGACCTCAGCAGCCGCGCCACCACCTCGGTTCACACGGGCATGGCCCCGCAGACCTGCCTCCACAGCCCCAGCACAGCAGGTAGGACACACATGCGCCGCAGCCTGGTGTGCACACCTGCACGCAGGGACACGTGGGTTCACACACTTATCCACGGTCCTTTGTGTCAGAGGAGGCTCTGGGGGTCTGTTTGCTCACCTGCTCCACACTCACACACACACACACACACTCACTCACACACACACACACACGCCTTGTGGTTTGAGTCCCTACAGGCGACAGTGGTGTTGTGAACCTACGTGCTGTTAGAGGCCACATTATCTCTGTGTGGTCACAGTCATACACAGGTCCAGTGGTTTTTGTAATGATCTGACACCACTCAGCTTTGTAAGCAGGTTTGTGTAACTGTTGCCAGTGTGACGCCGTGTGACTCGGTTTAAAGGGCTGATTTTCACTGCGATAACGTAAACACAACAACAGCAGCACCAGAGATGTGTGATTCACATTCACACCAGCTACAGAAAGCCTCCTGGCAAAAGATCAGACGATGTGTGACAACAGATAAACTGTGTGTGTGTGTGTTTGTGTGTGTGTAAATATTCATATGTGTTATACCTGTAAACACTAAAAAGGTGGGACCCTGATGAAAAGGATCAGACCAGTTCACTTACAGTCAGATGAAGCTTCTGATCATGTGTGCATTGATCTCAGTGATCATTAAAGACTTGACCTGATTGGATCATCCATTTACCTTCATTCAGTCAATTAGTCCAGAATCATACTGTAATTAATGAGTCGAGTCTGTGCATTTATTGAAAATATTTAAAAAGTATGAATTAATGATTAGTTTGAAAAGTAAAACGTTATACAGATAAATACAAATACAAATTCCATGTATATTTTAGAGATTGTTACACCAGACCACATCAGACCACATCAGACCACATCAGACCACATCAGACCACAGGAGGGAAACGACAATGAGCAGTAAATTAGTTCTAGTTTCTTCATTCACGTTTCAGGTTGATGGATGTTTACCTCGTAGCAGCTGAATAACGAGTCTATTTCCAGGAGTAGAATGGAGTGCAGGCTGGGCTCAGACAGACTTGGCCCGGCTCCACCAGGCGTAATTACTGGTGATTAATTGTGAAACGGCCTGTCACATGGTCCCGGAGACTGACGCGAAGTGAAAAAGCTTATTGTGTCTGAAATTCAAAGATATGTAGTTCAGAATGTAGGAAAACAAATCTCGACATTGATGAAGGAAGTTTGACCAGCTGATTCACTGACTAGCTGATCACCAAGCACTATGTCAAAGGTCAAAGGTGATAAGATCGAGTCCGAGTGCAACAGAACATAGTTATATTTGCTGGAGATGAATCCTGAGTTTACCTCTGTTCACATGAGAACACGCTGACGCAGGTTCACGCGAGTTTACACTGACGCACTTTGTACCAAGTGAGTGACAACAAGTGTGGAGGTCTTTGTGCGTGTGTTTGTGTGTGTGTGTGTTTGGGTCTGTCTTGTGCACAGTTCACGTGAACGCGGCTGCTGGGGTTTCCTGCAGCGTGCCCGGCCATGTGACGGACACATGCAGGAGCCGTGTGCCGCCTCAAACAGGAGCCTGTCACAACATGAATCCTCCCTCCTTTCCTCGCTCTCGCTTTCAACCCCCCCTCTCCCCAATCCACTCTCTCCACTTCCCATCCAGTCTTCCACCCCTCCCCTCTCGGGGCCCGGCTCTGACACTGCCCGGACTCTGAGCCAAGGCACAGTTTGTTCCCTGCAGAGATCACATGGACTCGGGTGTGCGTTTGTCACGTGCGCACAGTATTGTTCCAGCTCGCTTAACTGCGTCTGGTCTAACCAGCCACTCCACAACAACACAATCCCTGTGTGCCTGCACTCCGCCTGCAGACTGTACCGCTGTGTTTTCTCTGTCTGAACGGCCTGGAGACAGTCAGGGCCCCTGTCAGGGCCCCTGTCAGGAGGTGGACTCCTGACTGGTCAGAGGGGAAGTCAGATGGAGGAGGGGTCAAAGGGCAGGTTGTGGTGCATTCCAGTGTGTTAGTCAAGGAACAAACACAAATCAGTTCAGTTGCGGAGGTGAACACGGCGTTAGTGTTTTTTTTAATCGATATGTGGAAATAGTTCAGTGCACTTGTCAAAGATTGCCTCAGAAAAGTATTTTATTTTCTGTGACATACGTCATTTCCTGTGTTTGGGCAGCAGGGCGGCATCTGGGGGTTTTAATCAATGAAACCACACAGTGTTTGTTTGTTTGTTTGTAGTGATGAAAGAACACGTCAGCTGGTGCACCAGCGACGTGACGAATGGAGATCACTGGATCTATTTCCCACTACACAGTGGAGTGATGTGGCTTTTGTTGGTCCCCTGTTACACCCAGGTCAAAGTTCACCAGCTCTGTCCCTGCTACCAGATACGACCAACAGCTCCGCATATCACAGACAGTAACATTATCACTCGCACACTGAGGCGATAACAGAAGCGGAGGTTTTGATATGATGGTGTAGCGCGACACCAGGGCGTGTGTGAATAGATAAGACGCTCTAATGTCCACAGGTGTCCACCAGGAGACATGTGTTGATGCTGACCATGTAGGTCAGCTCTTACCAACCTCTCAGAGCGGCTGGTTAATTTTCGATTTCCTGTTTAACCCGACAATAAAAACATGTGGTTTCAGTGAGTCATGTGACACTCAGGAGTTATCACAGCTGTCTGGCTTCAGTGGCAGCTGATGATTGTTTTTATGTTTGATTACTGTCTATAGAAAAAGCAGATTGTAGCAAAAATAATAATATTATTCACTGATTAATATTATTGAATATTTTTATTTTATTTGCCCAAAACTTAAAATGTATTAAACTTAATAAGGTTAGATACTATGCGTTAAATTAACAATTAGTAATTAAATATAGGTATTGATTACTAAAATTATTATAATGATTGTAAATAAATTAGTTTTTTGTAAAAAATTAAAGAAAATCAAAATCGACCAGGTTCTGGATAATGATGATGCACAATATTCAGTGTTTCAGATCATGGAACCAGGAGGATTACCAGCTGATCAGTGAGTTTTGAAATTATTCACTAATCAGATGGTCAGAGTTGTTGTTGCAGAGTTTGTGTTTTACAGACGTAACACTTTTCGTGGTCCCAGCAGGGTGGCTCTCGCTTGAGGTTTGTGTGTCTCTGGAGAAGAGACCCATCACTTGCTGTGTGTAGGACAGTGTCTACTGACGGACGGACAACACAGGCTGGACACACACTGTCTCACTGTCTGACGGGCCCCTTCTCAAAACTCCTCCGCAGCCAAAAGCAGAACGCGGCACGTCCACGTACGCTCTGACCCGGGGTCAGCAACATGGCCGCCGTGGCATGATCTAAAGGTCCAGAAATGTAGGTCATGATGTACAGACGGTCTGTGGATCAGCTGTCTCAGCATTCCCCATGTTTCTACTGCTTGTCGAGGTTCAGTCTGTAACAGAAAACAAATCAGTGCTAATGGAACGACTCAGTAAGCGTTCCATCTAGTTCGGCCATTAAAGCGAATCGTCCCTCGCTGCCCGGACCACACCTACAGGGCCGTGCAGGTGCAGGCGGGTGTGGGCTCTCTGAGGAGCAGCTGATCAGCTGATACCTGCAGAGTCTGAACAGGGAAACAGTCGGTAAAGCAATTTGTTACCTGGTGCTTTTAAAGCTTGTGTGGCAGCTCCACCTGCAGGTCAGATGTGGGACATGCGTCCTCCATAAAGACCACATGTTGTTTTTCCAGTAAAGTGAAGTCACCTGCTCTGCAGCTTAGTGTTGACGCCAACATTCAGGCCACTGCCATAAGGATCAGACGTCAACCGCGCAAACATGTGAGCTCAGAGGGAAGAAAGGCAGCATTCAGCTCCCCCCGGAGGCCCCTCAGCCGCCGCCGCTCCTCCTCTGTCCTCCACTGACAAGATTTTATGACGAGGACGCAACCATGACACCACTGGGGACTCTCATGTTGTCATGGAGGTGCTCAGTTTGTGTCCTCATCGCTTTTCTAGATTGGTTTTTGTTCTTTGACAAGCATTTGCTCATCCATGTTTTTTTTTCTTTGCAGCACTGCCCTCAGCTCGGGACACCCCCAGCCCCATCGACCCAGAGTCCATTCAGGTGCCAGTGACCTATGACCCCGACCCGGCAGACCTGGCTCTGTCCAGCGTCCCGGGCCAAGAAATGTTCGACCCCAGGAAACGCAAATTCTCTGCCGAGGAGCTGAAGCCGCAGCCCATGATCAAAAAGGCCCGGAAGGTCTTCATCCCTGAAGACCTGAAGGTAACACAGTGGAGGTGGGGGGGTGGAGGGGTTGTGGTCCTCGATCCATCGTTGGAACATGTTGTTCTGAAAGGGTCTGTAGCCCTGAAGGGAGGAAGACCCTGAACTAAACACCACACATAGTTCAACACCAGGACTCAGTCTGAGGCAACAAAAAAACATTTAATTCATTTCACTTCCATTCGAATGAATCCTTTATTATTACTGTTGAAAAAAACCAAAAAGAAATAGCAAACATTTTAGAACAACAGAAGCGGACGTTTTTATATGTTAAAAACATATAAGGATCCCGAAAAGAACTCGAGATCATATCAGCAACGTTCTGATTAATATCAGGAAGTGATCACCATCATGAAGATGCTTCGTCAGAGGTTTAAGGTTCAACTGGACTGGAGAGGAAATTTGATGTTTGAACAGTTTGTTGTGGAAGATGTGGTCGTAACCAGTCTGCTACGGTCTGCTCCTCAGGATGATAAATACTGGGCTCGGCGCAGAAAGAACAACGTGGCGGCCAAGCGTTCGCGAGACGCCCGGCGGCTGAAGGAGAACCAGATCGCCATCCGGGCCGGCTTCCTGGAGAAGGAGAACGCCGCACTCCGCATGGAGGTAGCGGACTTGAGGAAGGAGCTGGGCCGCTGCAAGAACGTTCTGGCTAAATACGAGGCCCGGCACGGGCCCCTGTGAGCCCCCCACTGCCCCCACCCACCCCCCAAAAAACATCGCCCACAAGTCCCCTCCTCCTCTCCCCCAATACTTTACTGCCCCGACCTGGTTTCCCTCCAGTTTGAAGGACAATGTGTCTTTTTTGGTGGCACCGCCCCCCTCGTTCCCCTCCTGTCCCACCCCCCATCTTCACCTCCACCAGCCCCCTCCCCCCAACACACACTTGTATGATTCTGATATTATATCTGTCATTTTGACATCTTTAATAAGCTTCGATTAGTCTGTTCCTCCTTTTAGTTCCTGTACATGTCGCTAGACTGAAGATATACATCTATATCTATATCTATATATCTATATCCATATCTATAGATATATAGAGATATAGCTATAGATATAGATGTATAGATATATATATATATATTTACACATGCGTACTTCCCACTTGAATGTACTGTGAGGAGTAATGAGCCAACCCACCAGCTGAGTCCCACCCCCCTCCACGTTTGAGAAATGACGCCATGTTGTTTGTTGTTCACTTTCATACAGATTTTATACGTAACATCAGGACTGAAAACTGTTGTTTCCTGTTTCTCTTCTTCTTCTCTCTGCTATAACCACGTGACGTTTCACAGCCCGCTTTACCCCCACCCCGCCAACCCCCCAACAACTATCTGCTGTTTTTAATCCCTGTACAGGCTCGTTTTTTTCATCAGCTTCTTTCACACCTCTTTAAACTCCTTTCTCGATGTTCATGTTGTATTTTAGTTGTCCAACGCCCTCTGGCTTTTTCCGAACAGCATCCTTTGTGTCTTTAGCACTTAAACTTGTGTGTGTGTGTGTGTGTGTGTGTGTGTGTGTGTGCGTGCGTGCGCGTGCGTGCAATCATGATGTAGACCCGCAGGTTTTCTTGTTTTGGTTTTGGTTTTTCTTCGTCACACAGACACTTGAGCAATAATTCCTGTCCAGAACTAAACGGACATGACTACGTACGTTATCCTCACCTCTTCACACCCCCTCTCCCACCCGCCAACCAGCCAATCACAACCTCGTCTCCCTCTATTTCCACCGCACCCTCGCTAACGAAGAAGAGCTCAGTTAACCTCTGCACTAACGCGTGTCTCACAATCTGATCCGCTGCGATGTTTCCACCCGCTCCAAGTTTCCTCTGCCGCATATTTATCTACCTTTTATTTCTCAATGGAAGATTGATGTTTTTAATTATATATATATATATATATCCCCACACACACATACACACACATATATATATATATATATATATTCTGTTGATATAATTGTTAGTTGGAATACTACTCTTGGCATTGTCATTTAGCCTCCTTGTTTTCAGATTATAAGCATGATTTTTGTTAGCAGAACGAAAATCTACTCACAAATCTTTAATTCCTTTTTTTTCCAAAGTTGTTAATAATTCTTTTTGCTTCTGATTAACTTAGCATGATCAACGAGTGTTTTCATTTTAGATCAATCAACAGGTGTCCGTTGTCGCTCTCTTTATAGCTCTATGTTCGCCCTCTTTTTAAAGATGGCTGGATGAATGTAAAAGATGTTGACAAAAAAGTTGGATGGTGTTGTCCAATACTGTGGTTAACCCAATCAATTTGTTTACTATAAAACCAAACAATTCACAACAGAGACGATATATTGGTTACAAGAGATATGTTTATATAAACCTAAGGATTGTTCTTTGTGTACAGTATTTTTCCTAAACATAACTGAACTATGTATTTTAAAGGCACAACAGATCCATATTCTTAAAAAAAATACAAGTATATAACTCAAAGACAGATGCATATAGTGATATTTTAATAATCTATGGTAGATTTAATGTGATAGTTCGACAGAGATTTTTGGAAATACAGCAGCACCCACACTTCCTGGGCATTATTATTATTATTATTATTATTATTATCAACATCACTACTCTCATGATGATAAAATTATCTTAACGTTTCTATGTCATGTAAGTCTCGCTAAACTCAAAGGAATCAGATGCACTCCAACAAAATCCAGTCCACAAGAGAGAATGTACACGCGCGCAGCATGAAAACACACAGTTTGTCATGTTCAGTGGTGTAACCTGTCGCAGGCATCAGCCTCTCCTCCCCAACCTCTGCCTCCCGACACATCCCGACAGAAGTCACCCGGCCGCGGCCTTTCATTTAAAGGCCAATACTTAACCTGCCCGAGGCGTTTTGTAATTGTGCAGCTTGTGGGTCTTGTTTCTCTTGGATCTGATGATGTGGGATGAAATTACAATGAAGGAAGGGAAAACTATAGCTGGTTACTGTTGCTGTGTAGCTGCTCTCCCTGTGTGCGTTTGGTTCTTTCAGCCGATGCAGTTGTAGTGTGTCCCTGGACCTGAGTGATGGACACTGGGAAGCCTTTTTTGTTTTCCTTATAGGAAGGCTTACAGTGGAGTTTACCCCCCAAAAACATCGGTTTAATTGTTGTTAAGAGCTGCGATGCTGCGAAGCTTTTTGTCCGTCAGGAGTGAGAAGTGGCCAACAGGGTCTTTTAAGGTTGATACTGACATTTGTAGGTATGGAAGTATTTTTAAAAAGTCAGTCAGTATCAGCCGAATACATCTGCAAATAGAATCTTCAGTCTCATTATTCGGGTCCAGATTAAGATGAACTGAATATCGATTCAGTCCAAAGCTGCAATGTGCAATGTGAAATGATTCTGTTTGAACTGCAGACGATAGTCTCAGTGTTTTTTGCGCTTTACAGGGTTTTTCCCTCTGAACAGGGTCTGTAGAGAAGAGTTTAGACTGGAACGATGCCTCCCAAATCCGGGAGGATTTTTTAAATATATATATATATATATATATATATATATATGTAGGAAAAAGCCAATAATTAACTAATGTGTATCCCAAAATGACCTCACTGTCAAGTGATTTTACTACCTCACCCGGAAATGTTAACCATAATTCTGAGTCTATTCCAGTGCCTTGAATACACTGACTGTTCCCCAGTCTCTCAGCAATGTAACGACGATCATCGCAGCACCACTCGGATAGGTTCAGATCTGCACTGAAGGGCTTCTTAGTGCATCAAAATCTATATATTATATACGCTAACAACTCTTTTTGATTTCGCATGTTGGACATTGCAACAGACGTGTAACCATTGTATTCATGGCAACACCAGCGGACTGTTTCAGAGTGTATTAGAACACAAGCTAAAGGAGTATTCGGTCTTGTTTGTCATGGAATGGATGCGTAACATTTTATTTGTGCTGTTCAGCCCTCGGCCTCTGTCTCTGTAATTTGTAGCGTCTAATAAAACCCCAGTTCTTTTCTGATGCGGTCTAATGTCTCTGCTCATCTCTCACCGACACTGGATATTAAAACCAATAATGTATATGGCACAATATTCATGCAGTGCACACATTATTCCTTAGCAACAGGAAAAAAAATGTTTTGTTTAGATTCCTCTCTGTATGATGTTGGTGTTGGGTGGTGGGATGAAAACCTGCATTCCTCTGATTTGACAGCTTTAATTATCAGATGCCATTGCTTATGAATGAGTCTTGTTTGGAGGCACAGATGTGGGGCATTATCATTTTTATTGTCACATTAGAAAGGTGATATTCAGTGTCATGGAGGAGCATTTGTGTTTATGCAGCACCATTAACAGACAATGAAACAGATGACAAGCGGCTTGTTTTTTTTCCTGCAAAGGCCAGGATCAAGTAGACACAGCAAACAGAATATACAAACATTACAAAACACAGTGGTTAAGGAAATCACTTCAACGAGAGCCACAGTTAAAAAAGGACACAATCATCCAGCTCCATACATCACAACGAGGAAAGCAACTGAAAGTTAATTAGTCATGAGCCATTTTGCAAATTTACAAAACCAAACAGCACGAAACAAAAAAAACCCCACAACAAAAAATCATGAGGTTTCTCCACTGGAGAGTGCAAACAGAAAACACTGTTCATCCTCATGTGCAAATGGAAGAGAGAGAAAGTGGACATGGTGGAAATGTAATACAGTGCAAGGGTCGAGTACACACACTACTGCATGATGATGACATTACAAATACTGTGGAATATTTCTGTTTCATCATACTGCCTCGACTGATTCCTTCTCATTTGGCTCAATCACAAAATCCCACCTCACCACAAGGTGTCACCACCACACTGTCTGAAATGCTGTGAAAGTCAAAAGTCAAAACACGATGAATCTGGATCAAGAGGATTACAAAATGCAATCAATTAAACAAAAAATACAGATATAGAGAAATAAAGGACCATGAAAGCAGATCAAACTGGTGCCTTTGGGAACATGTGTTGATTTTTTTTTAGAAACATGACTTTGGTTTCACTTGGCTTTGTAGAGAAACAGGGGACAAAAACGATGATGATTTTGGTACTTGACTCATTTCATCCTAATACTGAGACTCAGATGGTTTTTAGCACCTTGTGTCCCCAGCGTTCAAATCAAAGGCGGAAATGGATGGATGAAATCTCCTGGTTCTGATACACAAACAACCCAAAAGGTGAAATGTGAGAGTCTTTGTAAAGTGGTACAAAAGACAGCTATCAGATTTCTCAAATACTCACAAACGTGCCCGAGCTCAACACCAAGTGTAAAAAGTAAAAATACCCTCCACTGCAGTCAGGTTCCTTGTAAAGACTGAAGTTGTACAAAACAGCTTTGTAAGTAGTTTCTGTTTGACGGGGAGACGCTGGAAAATCTGTTCTCCGCACTAGAAAACAGTAAACAACTCACAGTCAGTACTGATGTAAACGTGTCAGCTGTTGCTGCAGCTTCAGTGGGCAGTTTGAGCGAGTCTGTGTGCAAGTGCGTCTACTCAGGGGACCGGGCCCCGGAGCGTTCATGAGTCGAGGAGGGTGCCGGCACTCTGAGCCTTGTAGAGGTATTTCCAGATGGCGTAGTAGTGCACAGCAGCAGCCAGCGCCACAAAGATGTGCCAGATGGCGTGGGCGAAGGGAATGACTCCATCACACTTGAAGAAGAACACGCCGAGGCAGTAGATGAGGCCTCCACAGGCCAGTTCATGAAGCCCCTCAGTGTTGTTCTGTAGGGGAAATAACACTGATTTAAACACTTGTCAAATAAAACACGTCATTTGACAATGAGCGCCTACAACAACAACAGCATGACATGGGAATAAACTGAATGGGAGTGTAAGCGAATTACCATTGATGTTACCACAAACGCAGGGAAAAAGCCCATTGTCAAATAGAAGGCCAGCTCAATGAGTTTATACCTGTGAAGACACACAACATGATCACAATGTGTGCTGACATTTTGATTTCCCTACATTCAGAAAAAAACAGCCCTGGTGCTCTAATTTTTTTATGCATTTTTAATTTTGATTTTTAATGCAAATGCAAAAATATCCGAGTGCATTCTTGACATTTCCATGTCTGAAAACAGCGTCCTTTCATTGACGTTAACATTTATGTTTGACTTGAGCAAACTGAGGCTGATTTACAAAAGATATCGTTATCTCATTAAACATTGAACATGTGCAAACATTTGCTCTGGTCCTGTTTCACAGACGGCAAATTCTCCTTAAATAATTCAGCACTTTATTGTTGTTATAAAAGCACAATCACAAAGTCGACACGGTGAACCGGCTGCAACATGGACTCACTTTTCGTGATAGTTGAAAACGTAGATGGTTCCGGCAGCAGCCATGAGCCACACAAACCAGCGCATGTGTGCTGCCAGAGGGCCCAGTTCACGCAGGTTCAACCTGGGAAAAGGACAAAGGACCCACATCACGTCTCCACGTCTAAACAGAAACAACCTGCTGTACTATACCCACGTCTCTCCAACACTCACCAAGGTGTGTATGAGGCAGCGATGAAGAAATAGATGACCACTCTGTCACACATGTGGAAACAGTGCTCCACAGACCTGAAACCGACAAAACACACCAACAACAGGTCATTTCTGATGAGCAGAAACACTGACATGTTTGTACGAGGAAGAAAGAATCATGTGTCACAGGAAGAAGACCTAATAAATATGAAAACTATTAGTTAGTTCCTCCAATGTGCATCCATCATCAATCTGCTGCTCCTGACCTCATGTGGCTCTTCTTCCAGGTGATGATGTGAAAGACAGTGGAGACCAGGAAGAGGGCGCAGAGGCCCATGCCGTACACCCAGGCTGTGATCCTCTCCCAGCGGTTGTCCGACAGACGATACAGAAGCGCCATGCCCACAACGGCCGGCACGATTAGAAGCTAACAGGGGAGACAACCAAATCCCAAATTAGTGAATATTCTCACCTCCGAGGCCGAGGAGCGACATTAAAAGTCAAATACGACCCACTTACGGCGTGAGTGTAGCAGTTTGCAGCATGTTCATAGCAGGTGGGCTGGTAGCGACAATTAGCTGAGGCCCGCCTGTTCATAAACCTGAAACAAACACACAAACCAGGCACATAAACCACCATGTTCACTCCATAGCGTCTCGACAACCAACTGCACTTTTACTGCGAACTGTGTAAACGTTGCTTCTTCCAGAGTTCAAAGTGATAACGTGAATGAATAACACATATACAGTGATTTCCTGTATTTACTATATGACCACAGTGTGTTTACACAGTCAAAGACTGACTGTTACAGCAGCACTGTAAACTTTAACACTCAGAACCATGATCTGACCTCACATTAATAATACCAGTCACATTAATTCACACTCATCGTGACTATATGATCTGACATGTTTTTTTTCCATTGTAAATTTCAATATATTCAATCACCGACAGTTAGAAACTGGGGAACAAAACAGTTAGAGCTGATAATAATAATAAAAATACAACAGCAGGCCATCACTTCTATAGGTAAATGTATTCATATAACGGCTTTTCAGTCTATATTCTGTTATCGTTACCGTCTTTTTAACATGACACTGTTGACTTGTCGTCTGTTTGTGGTGAACAGGCTTCCTGAGGCTCAGCGTGTTAACAGGATGTGACAGCAGCATCAGGTTCCGCTGACACTTCCACAGTAAACACAGTAAACATCACTCTCACACGCGGATTAGCTGCTGTCACTCACCGCTGAAAACTGTTCACTCTCTTCATCTCACCGCTGTTTTTCTGCCACAGGCACAAAGCAGCAGACAAAAGACACACGCAGCTTTAAAGGCAACGACTGAATCAATAACCTGGCCTGATAAACGGGGGGGTGGGAGCGGGGGCGGAAGGCCTAGCATCGGCTAGTCGGGCTAACGTTACGGCTGCTCTTAAGCTAACTTTCACAACAAGGCACCGGCATCATCAGTCCCGCTGCACAGGCTCCGTTTTAGCCTTTTTCTTAACACCATTCTGCGTCCGAACGCCAAATCTCGCCCTTTTCTAGAAGCCGCAGAGTTCCATCAGCAGCGGGGGAAGCCGGGAGCATGGCCCCGCACAGCAGAGCACCGCGGCCGGTCAGGATGATCAGTTCCCGGCGGAGCCGCTCAACTCAACGCTGATGCCCACCAGGCCCCGCCCACTTCGCCCAATACAGTGGTCAGATGGTGACTGACAGCGCTGTCAGCCAGTGAGCGGCGGGATAAGCGGCGTGCCGGCCTATCCGATATTAGGTAGGCGGGGTCTTGTACACTTTCTATCCACCGCGTGATGACTGGATTCATCTATGATATCTGACAAATTAAAATTAGTATTAAAGATAAGAATTATTGTGTAAACAAAAACAAATACAGAAACGAATGAGAATATATAGATGTCTAAAAATAATTAAATACTTAAATACGTAAGGTCTCCACCAGCCATGTCTGACGTTACAGTAAAAACAATAAATACAAATAATGACTTAGAAAATTAATTATTAACATGAATAACTGCATAACCGATGGCTCATTATTATTATTATTATTTTTAAAGTGAGCTCATTGGCCTTTATGAAAGACAAGAAAAAAGAATCAAAGGGGGAATTTTCTCACAACCTGGCAACCTGTAAGATTTGACTTTACATTGGTTTATAAAGGACTGGTATATTATCTGTTTACCAAATCACAAGGCTGCGTTGTCTGTAATTAGATTTGTGTTTTAGAAGTTGTGGGCTGATTGTGTTTGTAGGAAAACTGAAACACCAGATGTGATGTTTTTAATTTTAGTGTCAACCAAATCCCATAAGGCCATTTTGTCAGGTACACCATCATATAGCCTGTTGTTGTCACATGTTACAGGAAGTCGCCAGGTGCCAAACACGGTTTTACTGGAGACGAGATACATAGTTTCTGATGTTGCAGCAGCCACACACACACACACACACAGACACACACACGCAGTGTCACGCTGTTACACAATAGCTGTGAAACGTGATCAGTTACGTGTTTTTATGTCCCACCAAAGTGTCAGCTGAAAGTTCACGCTGTGCGTTGTGTCACGGCTGTGACCATACAGGAACACCAGGTCAACAGGTCAGAGGGGTCAGAAGGGTCAGAGGGGTAGGATCATGCTGCTGTGGATAAAGGTGTCTGAGCCTGTGTGGTACGGACAGAGACCTGGCACTGATCCAGATGAAGATGAACCAGCTCATTGTCCATGCAGGACGTTGTCATAGACAACAGCTGAGCGGCACTGCGCTCTGAGTGGACAGCGTCTCTTTGTCTCTGGCTTCGCTCTGCGTTCTCGCCCACGCTGCTTCACCAACACGTCGAATGTGAAACAGACCTGAGAGCAGCAGGTTAGCGCACAGCTGTAAACCATCCACACCTCAGTGTGACTTGCACTGATCTCCTGCCGTGTTGTCTTACACAGCATGCGTCGCACACATGGAGCTGTGCACGTTGTACAGTTTGACTTCAAACTACCTATTAACATCAACACTGATTTGTTACATTTCCCCAAATTGAAAAATTAAAATGCACCGATATGATTTTTCACATTATTCTGAAAAAGGCCAAATCCCCCACTGTGTTGATTTCTTGAACAACAAAAACTCATTGTTATTCTTCACCTGTCCACTAGTTGACCCCAGTCTCGTTCTCACATGACCCTGCACCTGTCCCTCGTTTGCATCACCAAGCCACACCTGTTGCTCATCAAGGCCGAACACATAAACACCTCACACTTCACTCATCACCTGTGTGCGTGTCTGTTGTGTGTTTGTGTGTCTGTGCTCTTTACCTGTCTCTGACTTACTTTGCCTGCATTTGCATGTTTTGTCCAGTGAAGTTTCCACCTCCCTGCTGTTAAGTACCTGTTTTTTTCCAAAGAAAACCAGCAACAATTTTGTTTTTGTAAAAAGCATCTGACAACACGACGGCAATGTTGTGTTTTCACCCACGTTGTGTTGAATTTCAGGAAATCACTCTATTAGAAAACCTAAAGAGCTAAGATGTGTTCGTCCTGTTTGACACAATCTCGGTGTCACGAGGGTCAGACACAAATTAACATGTCAACATATGAACTTCCGCCTGTGTGGTAGGACGTACGTATCCTTTAGGTGGGAACGCATGTCTTTAGAATAAAAGAGGATTTGTGTGCACACGTGACACTGGGTTAAACAGCTCTGTAATTGGTTTACTGTTTCCGTAGTTTCCCTCCAGAGAGGAAGGAGGGATGAAGTGATGAATACAGAGGAAATGTTGCTTGTATTGCATCAACTAGACAGCAGCAGCTGTTTGCATAAAAACAGCAGGACTTTGAAACGTGACTCGACAGTAAAGCAAGCGCCGGAATCCAGGAAGTTGTTTTACGTCCTAAAGCATCACTTCATTTGCGGATATTCGGAATGTGCTGCTCGTTTTTTTGTTTCTTTGTTGTGTTTCGTTTTAAGAAGCAGTCAGTAAGTGACAGTTACATCATTGTGTTTCCACTCTGGCTAATCTTCACAAACTCGACACATCATACTGTTGTGTTGCCAGTTTCATCAATGAGCTCCATTTAGTGCAGGTTTCTGGGAAGTGGGATTACACAGGGCTCCGTCCAGGTATCTGTCAGTGTTTAACGCGAGAGCTCCCAGAGCTGTGAGGTCTATTTCAGTTATCTCTTCTGAGTCAAAGTTCTGGATTCATCAGAACAGCGTCACACAAGCGGCCCCTGCCTTGATTCCAGGCCCTAATCGGTCTGACTCGCCACAGATTACAGCAACACGCTGCACGCAATGAGGAAGACGCGTAAAGATGGAAGCAGGAGGAAAGCAGGCGCCAAATGTAACGCAAACTGCACAACTGGTCACCGAAAGGCCATTTATCATAAACACGTCAATGTCTCAGAGGGGGAACGGAGATGTGACGCATCAGGACCTCGACTGAAGTTCTCTCACGCGTCCATCAACCACCTCGACTTATATAAGAGGTTAACTGTGGGTCCAGACTTTAGCAAAAGGTAACCACTAATCCCTGAACGGCAGCCAATCGAGACCTTTGATTTTGATCGGGTAGTTAAAGTGGAGATAATGGTTTTACCTCCACGCTGGAGAGGAACAAGGTCCAAAGACAATAAGACACAACACAGGCACGGGTTTGTTATTGTGAAGGTTCAGAGGCACTAACTTGTCGTTCCTCAACCGTAATCCTAAACCACAACACAACATTATTCCCTGTGCTTTATCAGTTGTGACGTTTCCCGAGCGGAGCAGGCTGCAGGCTGCAGGCTTGAGACCCTTGAGATAAAGAGGGATTTCACGTGCGCACACATCGACGCGTCACTGTCCCTTACCGTCCGAGTCCGGTCCTGTGCAGGTCGAGCCCGGCCATTGTCCCCGAGCAGGAACAGACAGAGTGTAAAAAAGAAACGGATAGTAGACAGGAAGTGTCAGGTACTGAGCTGAGTCCTCTGAGCGTCTCTCAGACCATCGTGCTCTTCTTCTCCCTGAGGTCCGGGTGCATCGGCTCGTGGTAGGTCGTGATCATGTTGGCCGTGTCCCAGCGTCCCACCGGAGCGGGAGAGCTCTGCATCACCACCAGCCTGATGGGAGACTGGGTCGGCTGCGGATCCGGGGCGTACTCCTTGGTGGGATCTTTGCCCCTGCAATCGTACATGATACACGATATCAGGAAGACCAGGAGTAAGATAACGTAGCTGGCGATGAGGATGCAAAGGTTCAAAGTGACGGGGTCGATCTCCTGGTAGTTTTCCAGAAAGCCCATGTTGCCTGCCTCATGCTGGGAGGCCCGGAGGCCTGGAAGAACAAGCACCACCGAGCAGGTGAAGGTGGAGGGAATCGACGTCCGACGGAGAAACACTGAACGAGACGGGCAGCAGCAGGTTTTCCCTCCCTCTCTATCCTCCTCAATCTGTCTCTCCTTCCCTCCCTTCATCCCCCCCACCACCACCACCACCCCCCCACCCGCCCCGCTCCCGTCCCCCACCCCCCCGCCTCAGTTGAGGGCTGTGGATCTGGGCTCTGTGGTAAAAATACTCTAATCCACGCCTTGATTTTCTGCCGATCACTTTAATAACTTAAGCTTCAGCCGTAACTGTGTTATATCATCATCTGCACAAAGTGAACATTAATTACTGCGTGTTTCCATGTACTCCAGTGCATCAGTGTGTGTGTGTGTGTGTTTGTGTGCGAGTGTGTGTGTGTGTAATCTTAATCTTGATTGTGTGTGGGGATTGAGGGAGGAAGCCATCTGGCTAAAGAGAGCGCGAGGCTACAAATGCTAACACACTCAGAGTGGACTGACTTCACCACTCTGTTTGTTGGACACGTGATCCAGACGGCTCCCAGTGACCTTTGACCTCACTCACTGTGTGTGTGTGTATGTGTGTGTGTGTAAAAAGCAGTGGCAGAAAAAGCTGCAATAAGTGATTTTTGTTGTGTTGCATTTGTTTGAGATTGTTGTGAGGCTGATGGACAGCAGAGGGCAGCAGTTAGCAGCGATGAAGAGTTGGCTGAAACATGAACTTTGACCCAGACTAACGCTTATAGAGGGTGAAGGAGGGAGGAGAAGGAGGGAGGAGAAGGTCTGCACCAGGCACAGAGCTCAGACTGACTCTCACTCTACTGTTGTTTTTTTTATGTCCAACCTTCTGCCTCAGTTCTGCTGGTGTGAGACAGTGTTAGGGTTAGGGGTTAGGGGTTAAGGGTTAAGGGTTATTGTTAGGGTGAGAGCGAAGTGCGGATGCATGAGTCATATCTGACCTCGTCCGTCTCCTGATGCTCAGACCTGTAAACACTCTGTATGTTGACAAATCAACAGTGTCTTGACTTCTGAATCTGAATTCAAATATCAGAACCTCCGAAAATTAATGATCAATAATCAACAAGCATGTTTTTTTTTTTCATTCTGAGGCCAGGCAAAGGTCGTCAAAGGTCGTCGAGACTTTACCTCTCAGACATAAAGAGACACTTTAATATTTTATTGTTTGTACTAAAATGTTGTTGATGATGTCACATACTTAAAATATGTATTATTATAGAGTATGTTATAACGGGGGGGGGGGGGGGGGGATTCAAAATTCAATAAACAAAGCAAAACAAAATAAACAAAAGAGACAATAGGAATTTCGAAGCGTGAAAATCTGTGTGAGGTGACAGCAGAGATTTAAGGCTCTAAAAACAGCAGCGGGTCAGAGGAAGAGTGATGTTTCTGTCCTGGGAATGTTTGTGTTGTTGTGGCGTCCAGGGATGATTAGCTCAGAGGATGTAATAGTTTGGTCTCTCTGTGTGTGTGTGTGTGTGTGTGTGTGTGTGTGTGTGTGTGTGCGTGTGTGTCTGTGTACACCAGGCTGCCTGGGTGGAGTCTCTTCTGCTCGTATCTCAGAGATATAGATCTTCCCCAGCGCCAGACTCTGGTGCCAGGGAGTCCGGCGGCCTGTGCGGGACGTGGGGACACACACAGTGGTGAGACACACTACTGGACGGTGTGTGTGTTGACACACGGCGCAGGAGGCTTCAGCTGGTTGTGGCTGCGAGCTGAGGATGGGAGGAGTCTCTCTCTCGGGCCTCAGAGCAGCTGTGTGGTCACTGTCACAGCGTGAAGCCGCCGTCTGATTGGACACATCTGGACCTGGACCTCTCCCTCTCTCCCACCATCACACAACCCAACAACAGAACCACAACCCGCTGCTCCAGCTGTGACCTTACACAGAGACGGCGACCTCGTCTCAGAGCCTGAACAACGACTCACACAGACCCACAAAGTCAGAACTTACTGTGTCGCACAATGTGTTTGTAATGTTTGAAGAAAGAAACAAAGTTTTATTTGCGTTATATTAAAACCAAGAGTGAGACTAATCGTCCAATCTCATCTTATCTTAATCAAAGGTATTCAATAATAATAATAATAATAATAATAATAATAATAATAATAATAATAATAATAATAATAATAATAATAATATAAATGGTTGGGTTGGGGTGTGGGGGGGGTGATGGAGGAGCCTAACCCTAAAGGAGCCTTTTCCTTCCTGAGTGGCGACTGTTTGTGTTCGAGTCGTGTGTGTGTCTCTTCTTCTGGGTGTGGGAACCTGCTCCTCCCAGAGGTCATGGCTTCCTCTCGTCACCCGCCCATCACCAGCCTCATCCATCCATCCATCCATCCATCCATCCATCCATCCATCCATGATGAGAAAGAGGACACTTCACATCAGTTCGTGTCAACGTGCATCATTCCATGTTTTGTTGATAATTTAGTTTCTTCGAAGCCGAAAAACAAAAGCAGATTATTGAGACGCTTTATGTCCTGTGTCGTCTCCTCCACTTCTGTCTCCGTCTTTGTGCACCACCACACTCACACCCGGTTTAAACCAGTGGGTGGTTGTGTGTGTGTGTGTGTGTGTGTGTGTGTGTGTGTGTGTGTGTGTGGATGGGGAGGTGGGGGGGGGTTGTCTCCTGTACGTCATCACAGCAGCTTGTGTGTTCCCTCCCCAGGCGGCGCTCAGAGGAATGTCCACAGCTGATAAACACCACAGAAGCTCCCCGAGATCTCACCAAACACCTCCCCCCTCTCAGGCTGCAGAGCAGAACCATTCTCACATTGGTTTTCAGAGTTGCTGATCTGATGAAATGCTGCAGTGCTGGATGATTCCCTGGAATCTCAGCTGGAGATCTGACCTGGTGTCAGTCGAGCATCAGCTGTAAAGAAACACAGCTCCACGGTTTCACTATGAAACAGACAAAAACATCATCTTTCAATAATTTCCAGTTACACTTCGTGAAAAGTTACATTTTACTATCGTATCTTATGAAGGTGGTTGTTTTTTTTTTACCCTTAACAATAATTAATTTCTCAAACGAGCAAAAATACTTTTTCATTTTCTAACCAAACGTTTATGACATGAAACCTGATCAGTCACTGACCAGGCACAGAGATCCACGGAACAGTCAGAACAAACCTGGACAAACTCCACTGGAAACATGATCCATCCAAATCAAAAACAACAACAACAACAACAACAACAACAGCAGACAGTTCATCGTTAAGTTGAAGCCTAAATTGAATGAGACTAAATGAAACTTCACGCTGTAACTGAATCTGGCCTGAGACACATGTGGGACTATTGGCATGTTCACGTTTTTAATGAGACCCGGGTGGAGATATGAACGTTCACGTGATTCCACATCTCTCCTGCTGCAGAGACAATAGCCCTGAGAGGATGTGGCAGCCTCCTCCTTGTAAACTGCACAATGGAAACAGTCTGGAAGTGAGTCGTGTGGTCGATGCCGCTCGGGCAGGAAAGTTTCTTCTCCACATCGCAGCTCAGCTGTTTGGGATGAAAAGGAAACTGAGTGCTGTGAAGAGGCTACTTCCCATGACATCATTGTGTTTGTTAAATGACCTCGGAGGGCAGGAGGTCAGGAGGTCAGACACACCTTCTCATTTCCTCCCCGCGCCAATCAACTTATTTAAACACAATCGCAGAAGTTGTCAAAGCCGCTGACATCACAGCAGAGAAATGATGACGTTTCATGTCTTTATAGAAAAATGAAATGTAATTCATTATTCCGCGTGTCGTTTACCGGGGACTAACATGCATTGTGTTCCTAAATGTTTGTTCTGAAGCGGCGTTGTTGAAGCCGCGTCACATGTCACAAAGTGACACAGTTTTTTCAGTTGCTCAGTGTTTTTTCATCAGAACAAATTTTAATTCAGCAAAGTCAGATTCAAGCTTCCATTTCTCCTGAGACTGTGTTTTTCTCAGGTCCAGGGATCAGGCTGCAGGTTCTCCAGAGGAGAAATCTGAAGCATCTCTCAGTAACACACACACACACACACACACACACACACATCTCTCAGCATCTGGCCTCATCACTCAGTGGCCTCAGTGGGACAATCAGAGTCAGAGTCCGACAGATGGGCCGTGTAGCTTCCCCGTCTCCTGACGAAGCATGTGCGTCAGAGGGTCGGCACCCGGCGCAGTCCTGGGAAAACCAAACAAACACGGGTTTTCCCTCACACACATGGACCTAATCAGTCGCAGTGCATGATGGGACCTAACGACAGGGTGTTAACTTTCCTTTTGTCAGAAGTCTGCATACGAAACGCTGTTTTTTTTTTGTTTCTTCTTAAAGGGAATTCAGAGACATCAGAGACAGCAGCCATCCACCATGCGTCATGTGTTCCCACGGGAACATTTCTATTAATCCAGAGGAAATTAATTAAGCTTGCTGAACAGACCCACGCCCAAAGACCCGAGTCTTTCCAGGGGTCGTCCCATTTGTGGTTGGCTGATGAAAAGTGTGAAAATGGGAGGAACTGGTCAGGAAGAGCCGTCTCTTTATTATGGCAGGAGGAGTGAGGGCGAACCGAGCCGCCGGCCCCGCCGGCCCCCGCCGGGACCCAGCATCTCGCTCTCCAAGAAACTACTGGCAGCACATGAAAGGACCAGAGACAGAGGCTGTCGTGCAGAGCCACCACACACTGTCACACACACACCGCCGCCTCTTATTGTGTGAAGTGGGAAAGTTTCGCACTTTGGCTTTCCATCTCTCAGCAGCGACTGACAGAGAAACAGGGCTCAGGATGCTGCGTTCACATGAACGCCCAGATGTTCCCAGGCCGCCACAGCCAAAAGCTCACAAATCAGTGTCTATATATATATATATATATATATATGAGAATAAAAGGGTTAATGGAATAGTTTCAGGTGTAAGTTTTTTATATTTGACACATGTCTACATGTCATGTGACCTGAAGCAGGGCTGAAGCGCCGTGTTTCTGCTGCTGCGACCAGAGTGAAGCTGCAGAAACACACCCGCGGATCCCTGCTGCTGCACAGCTGTCGTCCACATGTGTGGGACCTCACCGCGGAGCCATGTGTTCCCACACAGCGCAGCCCGTATCCTGCACGGCGCCGTTCGAGTGGTTCAGCCACTCCGAGTTAGACAGGGCTAAAGTGCAGTGAAGGTCACATGGTTGACGGACGGGATCCCGTCTTATTATTTTTATTATTATTATTATTGTTGTTGTTGTTGTTGTTGTTGTTGTGTGTAATTGTGTCGACTGCGAACAGAGTCTGGAATCTCACACTAACTTTTTCTCGACTGTTTCAGGCTCTGGAGTTTTTCTCCATCTCTCCACACAGAAGGTTACAGATTCTTTTCCCTTCCCTGCCTTCCATCGAGATTCCTCTCCGTCTCTTTAGCTCCATCTCGCTCCGTAGTTATGCAACAGTAGTGGGAATGCATCTATACATCATGTATCCATGTGGCTGTGTGGTGTAGTGTCAGACATTAAAGTATTATTAGCCACATTACAGGAACATTATGACACAACATTCCTCTTTCCTCCTCTTTTTCTTTGATCCCCATCTCTACTTTTGAACGTTCCCTTATTTCCTTCATTTTTCTCTTCTTTCGTCTCGCCAGCGTATTTTCTTCATCAGTACTGTAATGTTTGTTCCTGCGGGTAACTTCTTCTCCTGCAGTAAATAAGCCCACCTGAGCTACATGTTGTGTGTGTGTGTGTGTGTGTGTGTGTGTGTGTGTGTGTGTTGTTTATCAGGACGCTGGTGTAGCTGGGAGTGAAATGACACCACGTGAGGGACAAAGTGACGCACGCGGTCCCGGCAGGAGGTGCCAGCAGTGTGTAAAGAGGCTGAGGACACTGTTGAACAGCACCTGTCAAACTTCATATCAAGTCACCCGTTTTTCCAGCGTCACCTCGGCCTCCCACTAACCCGACAAACAGGGAGGCGACGCCTCCATGTTTCATGTCATGTGTCTCCTGAACGTGTGACGGCCATACGGTAGCGACCTATAGCCGAGTGCGTGTGTGTTGGCGATCACGCAAAAGTGACAAAGTGTGTTGTAGGTTCCCCTCTGACGCAAGGAAAGCGTTTAGTTGTAGTGTCTGGTGTCACAGAGACGCATAGCAACGCAAATGCTGCCTAAAAATATACTTCCACGTCCAGGCTATTTTAAACTGAACAGGGTCAAACAGGAGAGTTCAGCTTCTTTTCACCACCGAGAATTTATACCTCAAAATGTGAAGGAAACGTAACAAGACGGTTGTGTCGGTCGTTTTTTTGTTGGTTTTTTTGTTATCTCTGGCTGTGTCTGAAATCGCCCCCTAACCCCTATATAGTGCACTATATAGTGAGCACGCCATTTTGTAGTGGTGTCCGAAACCTTAGGGATCATAGCATGTCCACTATATAGTGCACTCAATGTATCCCACAATTCACCGCGAAGTGTAGTGAACATCCGATGGTCACTAACCGGACCAAGATATCCCATCATGCATTGCCAGAAATTCTCTGGGCTGCGCGGAAGTGAAAATGGCGGACGGACGGGAGGGAATTATATATAAATATTATAAAATATAACAAAATACGACAATAAAAAGTACAGGAAAGTAATCAAAAGCCTCTAATTTAATAAAAATGCAGTGGTAAACAAACAAGTATTTTGTGAGACGACAATAATGTGGTACGTTTTAATTGTGCGACAGCGATGACGTAATTACCGGCGCAGAGAGTAGTGTCCGAAAGATTTTTCTGTTGAGCTCACTACATAGTCCACTACATTTATATCCCTATGTAGGGAGTAGGGAGTAGGGGTCGATTTCGGACACAGCATGTTCACGTCTTCCTGCTCCTCAGACGTTTGGTTAATTGTAATCAGTTGATGATTGGGGGGAAAAAAGAGAACGTAAACCGTCCTGATTGGTCGAGATAAACCTGTGATAATGTTTCATCTTCAAGTATTAGTGAGTTTATTAAACCTCATTAATACATGCAAACAGTTACACCACAACGTGTCGCTGATGATATGCAAGTACACTGTGGCCCATAATCAGCAGTACTACTCATTATTGTAAGATATTGTTTAATACTGAAAATGATGATGATGATGAAGAATCAAAGTGCTTGAAGTGAATACATATTTATAAGGCTACACAGAGAAAATACTGTCAGATTCTTAAGGAAATCCTCATCGAGTACCATATTTCAGGAACAGGTCATTCACACTTATTCCCTGTGAGACAGAGCAATGAGCGATTATAAACTGATATGTGCAAGTTGTAGTGTAGAAAATGAGGCATGAATCATTGTCCCGGTTTTCCACTTTCCTTCTGCCTTCCTGGACTTTCCGAACCACAATCTGGCCCATTACAATCAAAACCGCCGCATCAGCGGATGAACGGGAGACTTCCTCTGCATCTCTTCACCCGGTGGTAATTCATCTTAATTGTGATACATTCCCTCTGGCCACGCTCCCGGTCTCGCCAGATGTTCAGCGTCTGTTTGACAAACAAGTCCCTCACAGTGTCTTCAAAGCGTTTGGGTTCTGCGTTCTTGCGGTTTGCGCTCAAAGCGTTTACAGGTTGGAAATGCAACACATGCTTGACAACATCTGCTCGCAGCCGGCTCCCCGGGCCAAGCGGTGCCAAGATCAGGCCTTTTCAGACTTCAAGTAAAAATGCTCCTCTGGTTTGCGACCAGGGCGGTTTGGCTCTCCCGCCGCCTCTCTTTCTTCCTCTCCAGTCTCACCCTCCAGCAGACGGCGCTGGACGCTAACAGCACCAGTCCGGCCGAGAGGAGCACCAGGCCAAAGTAGGAGATGGTGGATCCGTGGGAGTTGAAGCTGTAGGCCACGGCGGTGACCACGATGCCCGCGATGAGCACCACCACGCCGAACGGGACGGTGCAGCGATAACAGGACAGCTCCGTCCCACCGGTGGCTGCAGACAGCTGGACTTCATTGACCAGTGGGATGTTGACGGTTGTCACAGTGGCTGCAGGGCGCTCGGCGTTATTGGCCTTCTCTGGGGTCACGGGGGTCCTCATGGCGTCCTTATATGTGTCTTCGGGCATCGCAGGATTCTCACCAACCACAGAAGTTTCCTCAGCGTTGCTGTCTTACTCCTCGTCTTTGCTACGATCTTCCAGTCTGAGGGGAAAAGAAAGCGTTTATGAGAGGGAGTGGTGAAGCGGAATGTCAGAACTGGTTGCTCAACGCAGGACAAAGACCTCATAGATGCCTTTTTGTTGAAATTCAACCCCGACATTTCACAATGTACCACTTTCTGACTGCTCCATGCTGCTTTAATAAACCCATGTAACCTCGGCGCAGAGCCGCAGCCGCCTCCTGACCCAGTCAGAGGAGCTGTCTGAATGACGCAGGACCACTCAGCCCAGCACGAGCTGAGACATTCCCTGGAGAACACAGGATATGACATTACAAACTGCTCCGTGAAATGTGAGGCGATTCGAAATCAACAGCGATTTCACAAGCCGACCCCCCCTCCTGCCCCCCCATCTAACGAACATACTGAAACTTCAATTTCAAAAACCAAGAAAATAAAAACGGAACGCTTCAGCGCTTTAGCGTCCAAATCTGGTTTTAGCTGGCGTTATATTGTAACAATTATTATTTGTGTATTTCCATAAAATAGCTAAAAAAGTAAAAAAAAAAAATTCCTTGTGCATTAATTAGAATTGAATATTTGTTACAGAAGAAATCTTAGTGAAAATCTCAGCTTTGACAATGGGACAATGAGAATCGACCATGTCAACAATCTCATCAACAACAATGCTGGCATGATGTTAACAGATGATAACCCTTCTCCTATAAAGAAATAAAAAAAATGTAATAATTCTACATGCATTACACGATTGGATATTGTTAAAAAGCAGAAACTTATCTAACACTTTAAAAAAAAAAACAGTTTTGCTGCTTTTTCTTTCCAGCGTTTGTGTTTTCATTCTGTTCTCTTCATCTGAACCAGAGTTAGCACAGTAACAAACATCATCCTGACTGATTTACCTGTCAATGAGTCGTTTAATCAATAAAACGTCTACAACTGATATATTACTTTATCTCAAACCAAAACCCTTGCAGCTGGTTTGAAATAAGCCAGTATTCAGAGTGTGAGTCCACAGATTAGGTTGAGCTTGTTTTAGGAATAAAATCTCTCCGTGAGATGATCAGACATGAATCTGTGAACAGGTCAAACATCATGATCAGCTGTTATTCTCACTGTGGTTTGACATGTGTGAATCAGACGGTAATTACCTCACAGCAGTTGTCCATTCCGCACAGTTTCTACAGCGCTGCTCTGCGGCTCGGGAAAAAAAAAAAAAAAAAAATATATATATATATATATATATGCGAAAAAGAACAAATAAAGAGAATAATAAGAATAAAGTTGACAGATTCTTCTCATTAAAATCTCAAAGTTGTTTTTTTTTCTCTGCGTCGAAGCCGAAAACACACGAGCGCTTTTCTCTGGAGCTGGAATCTGACTCATTCATGAGCCGTCAGGGTCCGACTGTCAACCCCCCCCACCATTCACAACACATATGACTGACACACACACACACACACACACACACCCACGCACACACACACACACACGTACGGTGGGGACAAGAAACTAACTGTTCCGGTGGAGTATTTCAAAATAAATCAGACGAGAGAATTGCACTGTATGTTTGTTTTGAAGCTTAATTATGTGTATTTCCGGTAATGTTTTATATTTTGGTTATAGATCCAATGCATACTATAGAAATAAAGAATATAACCCCCTATTTTTAATCTGGTTCTAATTTTCTAAATAGAAAAAAACTTGAACTACTATGTCAAATTTGTAACCACAGTTTAGTTTTTGTTTGTTTTGTAAGATTATAACACACATGTTTGTATGTGTAATTATTTATTATATAATATATTATTGTTATATAAATACTAATTTCTTCTTGCTATCCCTGTGGCTGCTGGAACAGTGGAATTTTCTCACTGAGGAAATTAAAAATAAGATTTTCACTAATAAAGGAATATTTTATCATATGATATGAAGCGTAGATGGAATTGAATAAAAGCGTTTGGCTACATTTACTTTTATTTTGTAGTCGGACTTCCCACACTGCAGCGTACCGGGTACGTTTTATTGTGAAAGCGGTAAGCGGAAGCGGTTGGCTCCTGCTGGCTGAGAGCCGCTGTGCACGCGAGCCGTCATGTCGCTGTTGTTTACGGATGTGGACTTTGAGGGCGCGTGGAGGGAGCTGGACGCGCCGCAGCTGGACGGAGGATGGCAGCTGTTCGTCGACACCATGGGAGTCAGCATCTACCGCCTCCATCAGCAGGTCTCTGCCGCAAAGCGGCCGCCGCTGCCGCGACGAGCCGGTGACGTGTGTCGACTCGAAGCGTCGTTACATTTTCACACTTTTACACGTTACTCATGACGCGACGTCGTTACGTTTCATCAGTTTCTTTGAATAACAACATTCACAAACGCACCGGCCGCGGTCTCCTGGCGGCAAACGTTGGGATAATCCGGAAATGGGGGCTGTGTCTGTCACACCAAACTCCATGTTGAAACCAGGCTATTTAAAGCCGCCGCAGGTCTGGGCAGGTCTGCACACGTGTTGCTGCTACCTGTCGAGTGTCTGTATGAAACTATGGACTCGAGAGTCCAATCCGGCGTTCACCTGACAGGGCTAACAACTTCCGTTAAAGTAGAGGCCTCACTTCTGCATCATTAGTTAATTAGTGGAAATCGGAAACAAAGTAACAAGTAACAAATGTAAAAATGAAATAAAACGTTTGATATATATATATATATATAATGTATAATGTATAGGGCACCGTTTGAAACCTTCAGTTTACTACAGTGTGTAATGTGCCTATAAAGGAATCCTTGATATTTAACATGTTTGAAACCCCACTGTTTAACATGAAGTTAATGGTGTCAGGCCAACATCGAACACATGTTTTCATATTTGGCCTGAGACAGTGGAATCACGGGGTCAGACACTGCAGGAGTCTCCAAAAAAAAAAAAAAAAAAAAAAAAAATCCCACAATCCATGATTTCATTTATCAAAGGAGGAGGATATGAAGTTAGGCTGTGGTTCGAGGTTTGATATACATCTCTCAGCATATACAGCTTAGCAACCTTAAAATGGTGTTTTTGTGAATGGAGTTTGGTATGACTTTCCTACCAGTTCATGTTGACTTTAACTCTGTGTAAAAACCTGTGACTGTGTGTTTATTGCATTTCAGGGTGTTAACCGTATCTGAACTTCTGATTTCAGTCCAACACACTTCCTCAGTCAGGGTGAGGCAGGGCGTGACGCCAAGTGGTTTTAATCACAGTTGCGTGTTTGGGGATTTGTTACATACTGTGGGGTGTGGTGTGTAGCCTGTTGTTGTAACACACTGCTTTCATGTGCTGCTTTCAGGAAACTGGACTTTATGAGTACAAAGTCTGTGGTGTGCTCGACACCTGCACCCCAGACCTGTGTGCAGATGTCTACATGGACCTGGCCTATCGCAAACACTGGGATGGATATGTGAAAGGTACAATAATAATAATAATAATAATAATGATAATAATGATGAGAATAATAATAAAAAGAACGCTCAAGGTGAGGTTCTCCCTTTTATTGTCTTTGCCGACCAAATCAACTTTTCATCTCTCTCCTGCATCAGGTTCTTTAATTTCACAAGGTCACATTCATTTCACTCGTCGATTCATCTCTGTTCTCGTGTTGCTGACGTATGACGCCTGTTGTCAAAGCCTTTTCTTCTTCCTGTCATGACATGATGTCCTGCGCGTAGGCGTGGCTTAACCGCCCAGTTAAACAGTGAAGCAGCATTTTTCAGAATTTCGATTCTCGTCCTCACGCACGTCTGCAGTAACAAGGTAACATGCATCACGGTAGCTTTATTCTGTAGCGACGTAGCCCTGTAGCTGATTAGTTTGCTAGATATAAAATTCCCACACTCGGTTACGTTTCAGACGTAAACTGAAACTTCTGTTGTAGTCAAGTCTCCTCATAGGGACAGGGACGTGTTTGGATAGCAGTGTAATGATCATGTAATGTAGCAGTGAAATGTTCTACTGTTGTTGTTATTACTATTTTTTTTACTATTTTCCTAATATCTAACTTCAACTTGTTATTTGTGGTAGCAGGTAAAAAGAACATTTCACTTCACATTGTACTGTGTATGATTGTGTATGTGACAAATAAAACTCTTGAATCTTGAATCACATAACCCATCACAAAACAGTAAAATGTACAAACTGCAGCCGATGTTTACAGGTGTTTTTTGCTCTTCCCATTCAGAGCTCTACGAGAAGGACTTTGATGGTCAGACTGCAATCTACTGGGAGGTCAAATACCCGTTTCCTCTGTCAAACAGAGACGTATCCTTTTGGTGTCGTGCGCACTGAGCTGAAAGGAGGTGGGTGTACAGAGTGTATACACCCTGTTCACACACTGTTGTCTCTAACAACCCACACCTCAGTATGTGTACATCAGGGAGAGAAGAGACCTGGATGTGGACGGCAGGAAGATCTCGGTGATCCTGGCCAGAAGCTCTCCAGAGACACCGTGTGCAGAGAAGAAGGGTGTGCTGCGGGTCACAGACTACAAGCAGAGTGTGACTCCCCCCAAGCATATACAGACGCAAGTTTCTTTGACGGGTTTAATAAAGTCTTCTCCTCTTCGTTCTCCACAGACCTCCACAAACCGTGAAACTAGCAATACACAGTATCAACAGTTAGCACACTCAGTATGCACATTTAAAACATTCATAAACACACTGAGTCTAAATGAGAAGGTCTGGTATTTGGAGAATTTCCTATTTGTAATGATACTGCATGTGTAGTGCAGATGTAAACAAAGGCTGAAATCTGAAGATTGATTGATTGAAATTCCTAAAAAACAAAACAAAGCATAAATTAACATCTACAGACAATCATTATTAGTTGCAACCCTTTTATGACTGATCTTTTTTTCTTCTTTTTTTTTAGTTTTTATGAATTACTTCGACAACCCCGGTGGGATGATTCCCGCCTGGCTGGTGAACTGGGCAGCGAAGGTGAGTGCGTCCACGTTTGTCGCACATTAAGTTGCGTTTCACTGCCGTAAAGTGCAGGACAAAACACAGCGAGTAGACAGAGAGTGAGGGAAAACACTGGCCTGGTTAAACAGTTACAGCTGGGTCACATGCAAAGAATTATCTCACTGGGAGAAATGAATTGTAACGTGACTGGTTTGAATCAAAGCATCAGACGTTGAGTATGTAAGTTCTTTCATTCTCATATTATATATATTCTCAAGTAAACATCTTGTGTAACATTTTCCATGATTTATTGGCAAAAGTAATGGCTGACGTTTATATGAACCAGCCTTGTTTGGAGATTTTTCCCTACAGAGCGGATTTGGTGATTTGAGGATTATGCTTCCTTAGCTGAACCCTGGAGAGCAGGTTTTTATTCTGACTGCCCAGATTTTACGTCTCTACAGGTTTGTTATTGTTACATTAGGAATGCTGCTGTGCCTCTTTCATCCTCAAAAAGCCAGGAGAATAATACAGGCACTTTAGAAGTTTTAGTATTATAGTGCTTTTTTAATGGATTTAGACTCACAGGTATATTCAAACTGTCCCCGACAAATGGAAATCACACAAATACCACTTTTCGAGCTTTGTGTGTGTGTTTGTTGTTGGCCTGCACAAACAGATCTTGGATGAGGGCTGGTAAACAGGTTCACTCACAGGCCTCAGAGAGCGGCTTTTAGGTTGTTTCACCATTATTGCCAACAGATGTGAGGCAGGCTGATGTCAGCAGCTCCTCTCTTTGTCGCCCCTCCTGGGTGTGTGTGATGCTCACTGACAGATACTGTTTGTGTGTGTTTGTCTAACAGAGTGGCGTTCCAGGCTTCTTAACAGACCTGCAGAAGGCCTGCAGCAATTACAACAGCTACTGCCAGAAGAAATGAACGCAGCAGACGAGACTCGGGCTCTGATCCATTATATTGTTTCAGTTTGGGGGATGTTTTGTGTCGTGTGATGTTTTGATGTTTGTTTTCTGTTTGGGGTGAATGTGGCATTGCGTGGGCTGCTACTCGCTGTAATGTGCTGCTGACTCAGACAGGATTTGCATGACCCTCGTTAATGGCATTAATGGGCTGGTGAGAGTCGGTTCTCTTCCATTGTACTGTATCAATCAATACTTTATTCTGTTTCGTTTGTTATCACAACAAACCGATGACAGTCCTCCTCAGGTTTTAGGAACGTTCATATGATATGTTCCACTTTCACAGCCTGTTGTGTATTTATTCCAACACTTCCCTGCATTTGTCTGTATGTAGGGTACAAACACTGGATAGGAGGGGGCTTGTTGTTGATAGGTTGGACGTCCATGTGACAGGTCTGGTGTGGTCCTGTCTCGTGTTGGTCTCCGGCGGCTCTTTTTTACACAGCTCTCAATCACTTCTATTTATTGATTATGTTAAATGCTGCAATATAATATGATTTATCATTATGTGTGGTCACACTGGAATCTTCTGGAAGTGAATTTCACTTATTTACTATAATCAAGTGAGTTATAGATGTTTCCATGAATTCATTACATATATACACAGCTCCTGTTACAAATGCAACTGATCACAGTATCTGAGGTAGTACTGTATTTAATCTATGCCTCAGTACCTCAGTGCTCCTTTTGACAGAAGTGAATATGTTTTCATCTGGTGATGGAATGTACAGTAGAGTATTGTGGAATACTGCTGTCTTATTGGAATGAATAAACTTGAATACATTTTACATTTAGATGTGTCGACTGTCTTTTTTTTTTTTACTTTTTTTTTTACAGTCACATCCTCTTACATGATACATTCCTGAACATTCTTCTTTGTATTAAACATTGATTTCTGATTAAATAATGAGAAAAATATACCTTTTTGTAGATTTTGTGTTGATTAAAATTGTCATTGAAATACCAGTGTATCGTGTTGACAGATTATTGCCACTTAGGCTCCATTTCATTTAACTGGATGGATAAATACTGATTTTTGATCGACCAATAAGTCTTTTACCAGCTTTTAGTAGCTTTAGATTCAATCTGATTTTCTTTTTTCCTTTATAATAAAATTATCTATGAATTTCAACACGACTTGCACAAACACGATTTGCCGATTTAACACGATTTTTTTTTAAAGTGCTTTATTGGCTGTTCTCAGCTACAACAAATGGCACATAGCAAACAGGAAATGGTGGGCGGCTTCAGGCCTCTGATTGGGTGTCGTTTCAGCGAACAGGTACAAGGACCGCCCCCTCTGTAGTATACCTTCTTTCATCACATCCGTTAAACATGGAGTCCAGCTGTTGCTGCTTAGAAACAAACCAATCACCTCAAATCTCAGTTTCAGCCACAACATTGTCGAGTTATCAGTAAAGCCAAGCGCCATGTTGTCTTTAAAGGTAACCCATTTATTTGTGCAGAGCATTTGCTATTTGCTAAAAGCGTAACTTTAGCAAGCTAGCAACCATGTACTCCCAGGTCGCTAGCATGCTATATACCGGGCTACCATGCTAGCTACTGAGTGAAACGCTTTCAAAGCAGCAATGTTTGTTTTTAAATAACTAAGGTTAAGTGAGGATGTTAACCTCTTAACCATCTTCAAGCTAAATGTTTTACACCGTAAGCAACACAACAACTGTTTTAATATAATAAATATTTGCTAACATTTTGTCAAACCGATGACCTCTGAGTGGACATGTTTTTGTTTACTTGCTGTGTGCCAAATATCTTCTTTGAAGACGTAAATAACTTAAGTTGCATTTTTCAGCTGATGTTTTGGTGGTTTTACAGTTTTAAATTTTCAAATAAAATATGACATGATATATAATTTAAAAGATTTTCAGTTGCGACTGTGTTGGAGTAACCACCTGCACCTTTTTGACTGGCACTTTCAATTGTGTTGTTCTTATACAAAGACAGTAAAGACATTCTATTGTATGTCTTTCCTCTAACAGGTGACGCTGTGATGGTGTGTTGTCGTCCACATAAACCAAGTATGAGAGCAGACAGCTACATGCTGTGAAGGTTGGTGTGCAGTTCAGAGACTGAAGATTTTTACAGGGCTCACAATCCCAGTCCAAAGCAGGAGAAATGACCCCAGATCAGTCGTTTAGACAGACTGGTTAGTACACATCATAACTGGTTAAGCGTTTGGCTAATTTCCAGAATAATCAAATCCAAATCTGACACTTGAAATTAATCTGAAAATTACAGTCTCATATTTCCTGGATGCTTTTGTTATTCCAACGGTAAAAAAAGAAAATTAAAGAGGATCAATATCAAATGATGAAAAACAATATTGTCTTTTTTGTGGATAAAGCATTTAACGACTAAACACATGGAATCAAAGGCCTGATATACATTATATAAATTCACATTTTGCTGATGAGGGTTTCAGTGGAAACAATGAATAAATGTTTTTTTTCGACTTTTTTTTTCTCTGTGCTGATGAGTCTTGAAAGTAAAGTGTTGACCCAGATGTTTCCTGACAGAAGAAGGTGGTTGTAGTTTCCTATGAGGTCACTTTTGTGATGTAGTGATGGTCGTATAACGCAGTGTTTGGACTCTGCTCCTACAAGTACAAATATCGATCAAAATGTGTTTCACTGGCAATCGACTGCTATCAACCCTTATTATTTTATAAAAGTACTGTGCTTTAAACTGTTTTCTAGTTTAAATATTTCATTTTTTCCAGATTTAAATAATTTTATTTAAGAATAAAATAATCACAATTGTTTTATGCTTTGTGCCTATTATTTGGACCAGGAGACATTCGTTTTCAGTTCAGTCAGTCAGAGGGAGGAATGAGCTCCTTGTCAGTAGAATTACTCGATAATTCCAGTGACACACCAGGCAGCTCTGTGATCTTTAATGTTTTTACTCCCTCTGGTGGTGAAAGGCGTCCATTGACGTCTTGTCCCTCCAGTGCACTGGGTTTCAGAGGCTTCACCCTTTTTCTGTAATCTCTGTTTTAATGCAGGTATGTAAGTTTGTCTGTGTGTATTTATGTGTGTTTGCAGTGAAATGTTAGCAGACCATAACATATGCAACAACCTATGTACAAACTGAATCAGTCATTTTTGCATAAAATGCAGTTAGAGATTCTAATTCACAGGTTGCATATGATGCAGTATAAGATGTTTGCAATATAAGATTCACTACATCCTATAATATACATCATATAATATCAGTGTTAAAACGGCAGAAATCACTGTATATAAAACATGAGGAAAATGGAAAAAAGTGTTTAATATTAGATTTTAAGTCATTTAGAAAATAATGGAGCGATATACACCAATCGGCTGTTTCCTGTTTTCATGTTGTGGCAGAACTTTGTATTTTTGACTCGGACCTGGGTCCACAGACTCCTATCTATGTTTCTAGGTTTACAGCAGAGAATTAGATATTAACGAGACATTGTGTAAAATGAGGTGACGTTCAAACATTAGTTCACTTTTGTGATCTGAACAGTTTTTTATATTGGGAGTAACAATGGTAGCCGTGACCAGAACCAGAGATGTTTAGATCCCAGGAACTGCACTGCACCACTTTATCCCCTGGAATGTCTTAGGTGAATAAATGAAGTTCTGGAGTTTTTCCACTGCCAGTCTTTCACAAATGGAAGACAAATATATTTCTTGGCCGGCCATTGTGTTTCGGAGCGAGGTTCTTTTGATTGGTAATGTACAGGGCTAATTAGCTTAAGAAAGTGATATAGTTTTCCTGCCGGACTGTTGCTCCCCCTTAACGTCAGCTCAGATTTCCCAGGTGCCTCTCTGTCTGCCAGAGGTAACAAAATAATGGCCCCACTTGGAAGCCTATTTTTCAAAGTCGCTTTTTTGTGTGTGTTTGTGATTTTTAATAGATTACTATTAGAGATATTAGTGGACTCAAGGGAATCCTTTATCCTGAATAGGCTTTTATTTGTTTTCTTCTTTTCCCGCATGCCACGGCACAAAGCAGCAATATATCAGTCTGCTCTTTTCACGCAGACTCACATGAAAGCTCAACATCAGCCCTTTTATAGAGAAGGAAAAGTGCAAATACTGAGTTCACAGCACACATTTCTTTTTTTCCCCCTCCGTCTGTGTCACAGAGTTAAAGAAATGAAATTGTTTTCTGTCGTGTGAGGACACATGAATGGCCAGTCGGTCCAAATGAATCAAATTAACATTTCAACTAATTAGTTAAGCCATTAATTTATAATACAGCATAAATCATATATCTGTTTTTGTTGTCGATCTCTGTTGTTGTTGTTGTTGTTGATTGGCAACATGTCGGTTGAAAACCCTGCTGTCACCAGTAAACCGTACATGCATACATCAATGAAAAAGTTAGTTTTAACCAGGAAACCTTGGCTTGACGCCGGCTGATAAGGTCCTGGTCGCCGCTTCACGTTCACCTGGAGTGACATAATCGAGTTTTCGTTGCAGGCAGCAGTGTAGCTGCGGCACAGCTGTGCTTCTCCTGCCAGGTTTCAGTGGAGTAAATGAAAGACCGGACATTTTGAGGTAATTCAACCTCGGTAATTGATAATTCATCAAACTGTACAAAGCCTAAGTGGTTATTCAGACGACTGGTTTCCTATAAAAGATGGGGTTGTCTTCAGGCGGTGCAGTGTAGATAGGATCTATGTTTGCATTGAGGGAAGCCGAGTCATAACACTGAAACACAGCTATAGCTTTTTACTGTCTTTCTACTTATTGAGTTCAACAGAGAACTGCACGGCTGCAGCAACGTCAGCTGTCTCTCCTACTTTTATAATAACCAAACTAATGTGTTTAACATCGCGGTGAAAAAAAACTTGTCAGGAGAAAAACCAAACAAAGCTTGAAGCCTGTTAGATTTGATTATTATCTCTTTCTTTTAAACTAATTTTCCAACTGTTTTCTATGGAACTGCACTTGCAAGTGTTTTTGCCCTATTCAGTGAACAACCTCTTTATCAATCATCTCTCCTGTTACACACTTTAACAGTCACTTGACAGTTCAGCCCAACTTATGCTTTAGTTGCCGTCGTTGTGTTGTTCGTCTTTAATTGTCAAGGTGAAAATATAACCATCGACGCCTGCACTGCACAGTTCGCCGTGAGACGACATACCATAATAAACGTCCCACAGTAGGATTTTTCAAATGTTTCAAAATTGGAGATAATTAGGAAAAAAATAAAAATCTCACATTTATTTATTTTTTTAAAAAAATCCCTGATGTTCTCAGTGTGTGTTAGTTTGGACATGATGTTCTGAGAAGCAGGTTTCACACAGTGAGCGTCTGTCTGAACATAAAAGACCAAACTCTGCTGCTTGTATGGCTTGGTATGGATTGGATTGCGTAACCATCATGCTCCTGTGCTGCAAACTGCACAGCCAATATCAGCCATTTGTTTTCCCCGACTGTTTTTTTTTTTTGTTGTGTTTTGTTTTGGTTTTTTTTCCCTTCATTAAAAGTAATTGTGTAACCACAGACTGGCACCTCCTCACTGGAGTCTCGGCTCGTCTCGGGGCCAACACAAGCGCTGCATACAGGGAGGGACGACTCGTGTTCACCTCGCCCTCGCTGACGGGGGCCGACAGCAGGCTGGAGGGTCCTCTCCTCTTTCTCTCTGTGGTTCCTGGCAGTTGGTGCCGGATTCCTCCATGTCTATCACTGCAATCAGCAGGCCAGACCTGCAGTCAGCCAAGCAGCTTGAAACAAAGCAGCATGAGTGGCTCGATTTGAAGTAGCTGAAACTTCTCCGTCTGGATACTGAGGAGCAGAATCTGCTTTCTCTCTCAGCTGTGTCAGTTTCCGCTCTTTGTCGTCACAGGACAGTTTGTCTCTGTAGTAATAAGTCAAAGTGCGGCACATTGACTTTCCGCCATGGAAGCGGTACTTTGAGCGTCGTCCCACAACGCGTTTTAACACCTTCACACTCGCGTCACAATATTTTTCCATGATCTGCGCGTACGCCAGGCTCCGGACGGATTTATTAGTCTGACAAATCAAAACTTTCAGTATCCCCGCACCTCAGGTTATATCATTACCCGTTACCATACACATAAAACTCAAGTATGTGCTGATATGCTTAATGTCTGACTTAAATGGCTGAGGGTGTAAAGCATCCAGAAAATCAGGGTGTTGGTTGAAAAACGCTTGTAATGCAGAGACATGTTTACCGAGGAATGATAAATGGCACGATTTGCACTGGCACCGTCCAAGTGCTTTTCTTGGAGCAGCGCTTTACCTTCACTGATTATTTGGATTAGAGTAAATCATATTAATACCAGTGGAGAAACAGCGGGGAAAACGAGACCCGCAGAAAAGAAAAAGTGGGTGAAGTTTTATGTCTTTGAAAACTTAAACGAGCTTTTGACCTTCGAGTTAAATCTTTTTTATTTATGAGCACAGCTTTTGAATAGTGAAAGATTTAGTTGGGTTAAACTGTAGGCACAATTCATAAAGGTAGGTATTTTAAGGCAGATAGATACAAAACTTTAACACTGACCGTTAGCCACGTAGGCTAACAGTTTAGTTAGTTTAGTTTTTTTTTTCCTCCTGGGAAACTGATTATTATCATAAAATTATAACGTCATCTGAAGAGACATCTTTTAAATTCTTTTAACAATTATAAAATGTTTGGTGCCAGAATCTTCTGCATTTTAAAATGTCAAATGAACAGAGGATGACAAAGTCGCGCTAAAGTGTGCGTGGACACTGGTGAAGAAACAGTGTCGTTCTCCTCTGTTCCCCGCGGGTTTGATTGGACCTCCTCGGTGTCTCCACTGTTATTTGGTCTTCACACTGTTCTACTGAGCAGTGAAATAGTTTTAAGAGAAATGTTTGTTATTTCACACCAAGCGCGCGGAGCCAGCAGTATAAACCCGTCTGTGAACTTAAGTGCTCCTCTATAAACTTCCTAACTGTGTATTCCCCAGTAAAAACAAACAAACAGGGAAAAAAAGTAAATAAATGTTTTTTAAAAAAGTGACGCGTTGTTCTGAGATGGATAGGAGGCATTTTGGGACCAATAAACCCAAAATACACAAATACCTCAAATGAGATGTCTCATTGTAGCCTGCAGACTGATTTACTGATCCAAAGGCCAGTCACCCTCAGAGCGTCTCATTTCACAAACAGTGAGTGGGAGATGGGGGAGGACACGTAATGGCTGTGTGACAATATTACTGTTATTATCATTCCACTGCTGCTCACTGCACACTATCAAATCACTGGTAATAGATATAATTCATGCGTTGCTGCAAGAACGTTGTTGAAATCCCTGTGTAATTTACTCTGCTTGTGTTTTATGTATAAAAGCAAAAAAAAAAAAAAAAGAAGGGTAAATGCCCCTAAATGTCTGAAGTCGTCATGTGGCTTAAAGAGGGGGAAAAATGTGACAAGTGAAAAAATTCTGCCCCCTTCCACTTTGCCTGACCTGATCTCGGCGTACGATGGCGGTAGCCAGCGGTAATCGTGTCTGCACATCCTCCCGCCGCTTTCCAGTAACGCACTTAGATATGATTGAATCCTGCTCTTCGTCGGCACTTTTCAAACACGTGCCTGGAAAAACGACGGCGTTACGAGCCCGGTTAAGTGCAGTCGTCTGCGCAGTGGCAGGAGCACATCTTGCAGTATCATTAATGCCACTGCTCATTACGGGCTTTGCCCTTGAATCCACACATACCAGGAGGAATCGAAAGTGTTTGACTGCCGCAGCCATGGCAACGGAAAATCCGCCTCCTTTGCTTTTTTCCCCCCAGAAAAAAAAAAAACAGAAGGAAAGCATTTGAATCAGCTGCACTGCTCAGTTGTGTTTGTTGTGTACTGTGGGTCACAGAGCAGAACTGACTCTTTGCGTTTTGTTCTCCGAGATTCCACGTTGGCTCTTCCACAAACTTGACTCGTGGACATCGGGAGATAGGCCCAGGTCCAGACTCTCAGTTCCCTCAGCTTGGCACGCATCCGCTCCGCCGCCGCTAACTTTGTGTTTGTAATTAGTTTAATTCTGCAGTTATTAAGCCGTCTCAAAACTACTGGAAGGAATTCAAGCTTCAGACAGGATTCTCACAGAGCTCCACATTCAGGCCTGTCTGGATGAGTCTGGTGCCACAGTTCTTATGTGGGCTGATTCCACATGTTGTAGTTTGTTTTAGCTTTACACACACACACACACACACACACACACACACACACACACAGTCTTGAAAATAAGGATGTATATATAACCACTAACAGGCTGATCTGTACAAATATTGTGGTACGAAAACGCTTGATGACCCTCGAATACCGGTATTTACAAGTCGTATGGGACGAGTTGATCTAAAATCTGAACTTGTTGAGGGAAGATTTAAATGGACTTTAGATGGTGACTTTGGTTTGATGCCCCCTTTTGTTTTGATGTGTAATCACGTCAGCCCGGCTGTGTTCAGCGCTGCCGTAACGCAGATCAGGACCAGTCCCTGAGCTCCAGCTTGTTTTGTTTTCTTTTGTTTTGTCGGAGCAGCCATTCAGAACAGTTGGACTTTCCAGAGGCCGGAATCAGGGAACGTTGGCCTGATAATTGACTGCATGATGAAACTCAGCAGTGTCTGGGAGGTAGGAAAAATGGCGGCTTTCCAGAGGTCAGAAGCAGAAAGAAAGTGACCTCATGTGTTGATCATTTGGGCTGATAACAATTAATTTGGTGTTTTTCAGTTTCTTCCTTTTGTTATTCTACTCTCACCATCTTTGGTTTCCATTACGCTGATGGTCTGTAGTGGTTTGTCGTAACTAAGAGCCGACAGATTCTGTTTGTCGGTCAATCAGTCAGATTTGATTCGTTTGGCCCGTATTCACAAACCTGTACAGGTTAAAACATTCTCTGAGGTGACGACTCGGATGATTTGTACATGCCGGCTCTGGAAGAGGTTTATCTTCGGTCCGGATCCAGCGTGGATTGAGAGGAGCAGCTTGAGGCTTTGTGGAGAGGCCGGGGTGGACAGGGCTTTGTTTAGTCTGACCCCGCTGGTGTGTCGTTCTTCTGCTCCTGGAACTTAACTTACCTCTTATCGTATTTCCAGCATGGTTCAGCCGGTGTCAAACCTCAGAACCCCTCACTGGTAAAGCGAGGATTTCACCTCTGCGGGCTGATGACAGAACAGTAGGTCAGAGGTCACGGCGGCAGGCTCCCCGCCAAGCGGAATCAGAAGGACGATAAAAACAACCTGACCGCAGACTCCTCGGCTTTCACTGTCAACATCTTCCCGTCTGTCCTCACCAGCTCTCACTGTTTGTTGCTGCAGAAATTTCTGTGAAATTAGTTAGAATATTAAATAAATCTGAGTGTGTCGAACTGCTGTCAGTCAAACTGTGACTCCGCCCACGTCACCGAAACGCTCAGCCAGAGGATCAGGTGCCACTGCTGCTGTTATGTTATTTATTCGGAACCTCACAGGGAAACGGTGGAAGTTCAAATCTTTTGCATCAGAGATTTTGGATCTTTTTAGGTTTTGTTATTGACACAAACAGCAGGCGTCCTCTGTCGGACCTGGGTGGTCCCACTCGGCCTCGCTCTTCTCTGAACCACTCAGGTAATTTGAGTGACTCCTAATTAATCGTTACAGCGTGGCAAATAGCAGTCCCCCATCTCTACTCGCAGAGCTGTCTTGGCGTCAGACTGACATTTAAAGTAGAAAAAAACAGTAGGTTTCAGGCTCAGGTACCGGGCCTCCGTCTCTGAGCCTCCAGCGTCTGGGACGTCGCATTAGAGTAATAAATGTTTGTCGACAGCGTGATGGGTTTTCACGGTGCCGCTGAGGCTCTGTCGGAGCAGCTGGACGGAGCAGAGCCGCGTCAGGCCCAATGCAAAAAGCAGATGAAGATGACAGCGGCGGACGGATGTCATGCTTATCACGAGGAGGCATCATCATTCCAGTCCACTGAGCCTCCTGAGACTCTGCACCGCTTTGTAAAGTGCATTTCTGTGGGATTTGAGTCCCACTGCAGATGTTTGTCCAAAGGTCGTCAGTGCACTTTTACTTATAAAACCATAGACAGGTCATATAATCAGATCAAATATCAGTACGCAGAAGAAATACTACATCCTCTATGATCTGTCACGCCACTCCATTATGTTATACGCTTAATGAACCCCTCAGACTTTATTGACTTCATATAATCTATAATGTATAATGTATAATATATAATCTATAATCTATAATATATGATATATGATATATGATATATGATATATAATGTATAATATATAATCTATATTATATAAGGGTCTAAGTGGTCACACATGCCTTGAATTACAACACAAAGTGATGATTTGCCGGAACCTGAACCGATGCGCGCTCGCCTTCGCCTTCTGATGTGCAGGTTGCCTCTTGTTTTTCTTTAATAAAGCGCCAGCTTGAATCGACCATCGCGGTTCCCGAGACAAGTTAAAGATCTTAAGCCGGGTGTCTCTGCTCTGCGCCCAGTGGGCCTGAACATATATCACAGTGGCAGTGGGCTGTTTGCCTTCAGCCCCTCCCTCACTCACGACTGATCCCCCCCCCCCGCGTGTCTCTATCTCACAGTGGATCCCGTCTCGTCAGTGACACAGCGTTGACTTTCCACAGTCAAACAGCGCCCATGCTGGTGGAGAATTTCTTTGATCCCCGGAGAGCCTGTGTCAAACGGAGCTACTGGATTCCACCGGGTCAACGACGCGTTCCCGGCCTAAAACCAACGGAATAAAAAGAGAGCGATCAGTAGTTTAAAACCTAATATCTGTTTTGGCACCAGCAGATCACACAGCAGCCACTTGATGAGTTTCCAGTTCATTAAAGTTTTTATTGTGGTTGTAAATACCAGGTGTCCTGGGGGGGAAAAACACTCTAAAACCAGGCAGTGATATTTGCCAAGGAAAGAGAGTGGAACCCTGTGAGCACCAGGTCCCACTGTTACCTTCATATCAAGTGATCTCAGTGAGGCTCCGTGCAAAAACACAGAGAAGATCATTTACGGCCGAGTTGGAATTTGACAAACGGAACGCGGCCTCCGAATTAGATGTAGCTTGTCTGCAGCCAGACGCGGGAGCTCCACAGTTCACACCACAGCGGGAGAGAAGATGGAAAAATATGCAGTGGTCCAGAAGGAGGACTGTGAAGTGTCCTGCTGACCCCTGTGACTCTGCTTTGATCACTGGACCCTGGTGACGGTGCAGCAGAGTCACAGCGCAGCAGATCATCTATCACTCTGCCCCGGATTGGAAACAATCACCTGGTTGCTGATTGGTCAATAATATTCCCTGTAGGAGAGCTGCTGGTTTAAATCCATAATTGGAAAACGCTGGCATTTACACTTAGAATAATAATAATGTTCAGAAATGACAAATGTTCAGTCGCTCCAGCTGCTCCAGCAACAATATTTCATTTCATTTAATTTCCTTTTAATATGCCAGTTTTCTGAAACGGGAAAGACGGGAGAGCAACATGTTTGGGATAAAGAGACAGGACAGGTTGGAAATACGCAGAATCTTCGTCTGTTTGAAGGATGAACTGACTGACTGACAAAAAACACACATGTTCAACAAACAAACAAACAAACAACACAACGAACTCGTGACTTGAGGAATGTCGGTCAGATGCCACTGACTGTGATTCCCTCCTTCCCATATTTGTAAACAACACAATAGTCTAAGTGTGTTGTGAATGTACCATGAGTGTAGTTGTTGCTGATGTGGTGTGTTGATGTGTTGTTGAACTTTTGTTCCCTTTGTCAAACTGGCTTCACAGTCAGTGAGCTGACGACAGACAGAACAAACAGCACAGACGTGATGTTATCACGTGTTTGGCTGTTTGGGCTCACAGGGCCGCACCGGGGTCAAAACTTAACATACTATTTCATTTGTGATTCAAGCACACAATATTGTGGTGCTGGTTGTGCGCTGTGAAGTGCTGTCGAGGTCTTTTCCTTACGTCCCGCATGAGACAAATGTTTTCCGAAAACAAACACCCGGCAGCCCGGAGCAGTGGAAAATGTTCTCTCTTTTTTTTATTTCTGTGTTTATGTGACGGTCTAATTTAAACTAACACACATCGCGTTTGTACAAATTGCCAAATTAATTTGCTTGTGTGCGACGCAGATGTGTGATTTCATTGTCCAATAGATTTTCCCTCAATGTTCCCTGTCTGAGAATCAGATGTGACTGCACTGTGAAAGAACTCTGTTTGTTTCTCTGCGTCGTACAAATAAAACAAACATTTTTAATTGAAAGAAGTCAGCAGTTGTCTATAAATCAAAGCTTCATCAGGCACCTGAGCAGCAGGTAAGATCTCCCACTCGTGATTTTACGCGCGACACGAGAAAGATGGAGAACAACTGACACATTTGACTGCCGGGCCCTGGGGAAGAATGCGTCTCGCACTACAGCGTCACCTCTTAAAGAAAGCATATTACGTTACATACAAACATGTCATTTGTGGGACACTCGGGTGGAAATGTCTCCCCGGGGAGCAATCAGACCGACTCCAGCTTTTTAAAACGTCTCCTCTCTCTGCCCCCCCTCATTTGTCAGACCTGGAGGAATGAGTCGAAATCTAAGCTCGTCGCCGCACAGCCCAGTGATGTTGATTAGAAATCAATTAACATTTTCCTGTTTGTGAGAGTCTCCCTGTAATTCAACTCCAGTGCAGATAAATCAGAGCTGTGAGCACCAAGGTTTAGATTTATTAGAATTAACGAGAACTGAAACTTGTTTTATCCATTGGAGCTGCTCAGTACAGGGTTTGATTGTCGATCCAGTTAAACACGTTAACACAATCGTGCATGGAGGTGAACTATTCAGTTTACAATGCAAAAACATAAGGATTGTAACTAACTAACTTGCAGTTTTTTTAATTAGATAAATATTTATGTTGCTTTATGTGTATGATTTTTTTATAAAATACCTCTGTGAGCAGAAGGCTGGCGTTTGTTCCTGAAAGAACGTAGCTTAACAGTGTTTCAATACTTTCTGATGTTGTAGTTGTTGCACTGGATTAATTGAGGATAACAATAATAATAATGATAATGCTAATGCTAATAATAATAATTTTAGTTTATATAGGGTTTGTTGCCTAGAAAGTGTGATGAGGAAGGAACGAACAAAAGTAAAGAAGAGTTTGGACTGAGCTCAGTTTGTGTGTCTGTGACTCACTCATCTTACCTCGGACAGTTAACTTCTGCTCTGCCAGGTCAGTGGAGTTTATTTATAGGATGCATATTGTTTCCCGCCCACAAGGAAAACTGTGTTTGAGGTTCATCCCTGATTCATCGGAATCATCGGAATCATCGGGATCGTCTCCCCCACAGTGTGCTGTAGTGTGGACCCGCTCCTGGTCCGGGCATCTGCTCCGAGGGGCCGAGGGTGAATGTATAAGGTTGCACCCGAACATTTACACACTTGGTGCTGCCGTTCCCCTGGCAACCAGCGCCAGTCATTAAGCATAATTTGTCTGGTGTCCCTGTGCAGAGACGGCACAGAGGAGGGTGAGTAAAGCCAGCGTGAGGTTGTCTTCTGAGCTGTCATGTGGAGGCACCATGCCGGGCACTGCCCGTGAAGGGGGGTCGGGAGGGGGGGCAGCGACAGAGAGGCTGGCTGGAGCAGCTCCCACAGGACTGCATGGGGACAGGAGCAACCTGAGAGGGGGACACCCCCAAACCCCCACCCCCCAGCATCTGACAGTTAAAACAACAGCCATGCATCTGACAGTTAAAACAACAGCCTCCATCTCCACTACTGGGTTTACGCTCCCTTCTCAGTTCCCAACCACCCCCCACCCCCCCACCCCCACCCCTATCTCCCCCTGCAGCTTTCCACTGCTCTCATAAAAAACAAAAACAAAAGTCTAAACCTGAATGGTTTTTTGTTTTGATTTCATTGTTTGGATCCATATTCTGATGGTTTATGAAGCTGGTATCTGCTGAGTCAAAGAGCTGATGAATCAGGAACTGTTTTCACACATGAACGCTCCCACAGGACTGCATGGGGACAGGAGCAACCTGAGAGGGGGACACCCCCAAACCCCCACCCCCCAAACCCCAAACCCCCACCCCCCAGCCATGCATCTGACAGTTAAAACAACAGCCTCCATCTCCACTACTGGGTTTACGCTCCCTTCTCAGTTCCCAACCACCCCCCACCCCCCCACCCCCACCCCTATCTCCCCCTGCAGCTTTCCACTGCTCTCATAAAAAACAAAAACAAAAGTCTAAACCTGAATGGTTTTTTGTTTTGATTTCATTGTTTGGATCCATATTCTGATGGTTTATGAAGCTGGTATCTGCTGAGTCAAAGAGCTGATGAATCAGGAACTGTTTTCACACATGAACTTCCGAGTACGTCCAGGATTTTCCTGGTTTGTGCTGTACTCATGTGTGCGGAAGGACATTCCTGGAGAATTCAGGCAGGGAGTTGCACCTGGGTTTGAGCATGAAGGAGGCAGATCATCATCATCATTAAGTTCTGTGGTCATGCATTTTTTTCTGAATTTGAATTTTTGGGTAGATTGTTAGGATTGTCTTGACATTTGATCGGGGGCTGATGGGAGACGTTGTGGAAAACAGCTCTGACACTGAACATAGCCACAGATTGTTTCAGTTCTTTAAACACAAATGATGTTGTTGCTGTTGTGGATATGAGAGCGTTATCTTCTTCCAGTTTACGCTGATCTTCTTGTTTCTTCTCTCAGTTCGACGCTGTCTCCATCGCCCTGTGGAGCCACCACCACTGCAGCTGTGACCCTGAACAGACCAGGCCACTGTCGAGAGCGGCTTCCTGGATGAACCCTCAGGATCAGGTAAGAAAACGAGATGAATTCTCTGCCCAGACATTTTAGCAGTTAGGACAAGGCCAAAGGTCATTCCCGAGACCCGCAATGAAATCACGTTCATGAAGAACACACTTCTCCCCCGTCCACACAAGACGTCCACTGCTGAGACGCACGTTTAAAAAAAAAAGAAAAGCTCTGTTTCAGGGATGGAAATGTGAAAAAGGGAAAAGGAGATTTAAAAAAGAACGGGTGTGAAATCCTGTCTCTGTTTGAGTTCACGTGTTGAGCGAGTGAGGTGTGAAGTGCAGGAGGTGTGAGGAGCTTACAGAGCCAATAAAGTCATTATAGGTTCCTTCCTATCAAGGCCACAGAGCTGCAGGAGCTGCAGTCCAGCTGACTTCAACAAACACCAGTCACCTTCTCCCTCCATTTCCTGGTCCAGTTTTAAACCAGGACGAACATCTGAACGTATCTCAGGGGTCAGGTCCCAGAGGTGAAGGTCAGATATGTGTCCGTATCAGACACGTGGGGACTGCAGTGTGTTCTATGCCCGTCGCTCTGACAGCGACTCCCTGTCTGTCTGAATCCACGTGGAGGCTCGATGGTCTCACACCATCTGCCGTGTTGTGGAGGTGAGCTGGGAAGCTCCTGGGTGGCAGGGCAGCACGCGGGGCCTCCCCGGCTGGCGCCTGTAATTTTACCTTCCCATTCATCAGCCGGAGATATTAATAATAACAGCACATCTGGATTCACTTTACTGTCTCACGTTAACCCTTTCCACTGCAGCCCTGACTGCTGCTGCAGCCAAACACCCCCCCACCCCATCCCCCCACCCCCCCATCCCGAACCAGATCCCAGTCCTCGTGGTGTCACTCTTCATTACTGTGTCTCATCTGGTGCTGCAGCGTTCACCTGGAAAACGCTACTCAGGGACTCGGGCTTTTTTTTAAAAACGGTCGCAACTCGGTGTCAGATCATCTGCCCCCTTCTGTCATATGAGGAAGTGAAAGTTAAAACCAGACTTGTTGTTCAGCGTGTGAGAAGTGTCACAGTGGACTGAAGTGGCATTAGAGTTTAGTGGCATGAAGGTGACGGCTTCGTCTCCTCCTGACGCCAGTGTGGGTTTTGTCTCTGTAGTTTTCAGACTAAATCACATGGGCTGTGTCCGAAATCGCCCCCTAACCCCTACTCCCTACTCCCTACATAGGGAAATAAATGTAGTGCACTATATAGTGAGCTGAACAGAAAAATCTTTCGGACACTACTCTCGGCGCCGGTAATTACGTCATCGCTGTCGCACAATTAAAACGTACCACATTATTGTCGTCTCACAAAATACTTGTTTGTTTACCACTGCATTTTTATTAAATTAGAGGCTTTTGATTACTTTGCTGTACTTTTTATTTTCGTATTTTGTTATATTTTATAATATTTATGTATATTTCCCTCCCGTTCGTCCGCCATTTTTACTTCCGCGCAGCCCAGAGAATTTCTGGCAATGCATGATGGGATATCTTGGTCCGGTTAGTGACCATCGGATGTTCACTACATTTCGCGGTGAATTGTGGGATACATTGAGTGCACTATATAGTGGACATGCTATGATCCCTAAGGTTTCGGACACCACTACAAAATGGCGTGGTCACTACATAGTGCACTATATAGGGGTTAGGGGGCGATTTTGGACACAGCCATGGACTCATATGGCCTGGTCCGTGTTGTTCAGATTCAGGTCCACGCCGAGGCCGCCTGCAAAGCCTCTCATCCCACTCGCTAATTCGCCGATGAAGGAACCAATTAGCTTCGCCGTCCGTTTCATTTTTATCGCCGTGCCAAATAATGCTCAGACCAGAGCTGCAGTTTGTTTCATGTCGACGTGAGACGGGGCGTAAAAACTCAGACGTCGGCCTGGCCGTGTGCCGCCGCCGCCGCCGCCGCCACTGCCACACCAGTGTCTATAGAGGCCTGTGCGTGGAGTAAATCACCCCGCTGAGCTGTCTATAGGTGGAGCCAGGACCCTGCTACTGGCTGCCACGCTTGGCCCCGCGCCCGTCGCCCGAGACTCCCGCTGGTGGCAACAGGTGACAGAGGCCTGCTGTCTGTAGAGCTGACAGCCCCCTCACAACGCATAGAAACACTTGCTTCATGAGCCGACACACACACACACACACACATACACACACATACACACTGGCCCGACTGGCAGTGGAGCGAGAGACAGAGAGGGGACCGGGGGAGAGAGAGGGAGAGAGGGAGAGAGAGGGAGCCTGTAAACATGAGTTTGCGAGGAGCAGGCAAAAAGCTCAGTGTGCATCACTCATCTGCTCATGAGTCAACACTCATGATGTCACGCGCCGCCTCGCCAGCTCCACACACAACTATACTGTATTACCAATTTTCGTATAAAAGGCCTTATTTATTAAAAAAAAAAAGGAGGGGGGGGGGAGTCGGCTCTTTTTCCATGCAGCGGACCGGGTCCTACCTCCCAGAGAGCCCTGACTGTTAAACCATCGTGCCACAAACAACCTGCTAAAAACACTTAGAGTATTTCTCCCATACAGAAATAAACACCGGCCAATTAGTGCTCTTATTTTTGGAACTATTTTCGCTGCCAGAGGAGTTGAAAATATAAGCGACCAGACATGGCATGACATGGGGGCAGTGGGGGTGGGGGTGGTTCCTGCAGCTTCAGCGCCTCACGTCTCCGTGTGGACATGCGGGAGCTGCTGGAGCTATCGGAGCTGTGCATCGGATGGTTTATGTCCCTGAGCTGAGCAGGAACAATAGTTCCAGTATTATCCGGCTCAGAGAGATGAATTCACACAGGGACGGCCCATCCTGATTTATGGAGTGTGAATTAGGAGCTGAGAGTTTGGGACCGAGGTGGGGTCGGGGGGGTCGACGGGGGTGCTGCATGGCACAAACAGCCGTCTGTGTTGTAGGGGGCCATAGATACTGCGACCTCCCCTCCACCACCAACACCACCGCTCACGGCTACGCTCTCACTCCCTCACATACAGGAGCGTGTGGCCACATCGCCATTGATGCTCGTCAGGCTTCAATTATATCACAAAGTGCTGAGTCGTCCATCAGGCTGGTGTTGAACTGGTGTTGATATTTGATGTGGTTTTCATGGCGCTGGTATTAACAGTCTGGTGACAAATCAGTCGTGACAGTTTATATCACTGTTCCCCGAGAGGAGACAGTGGAACGAGGTCGAAAGTTCTCAGTGATCAGTAAGTTGACCTTTGACTTTGGGTTCCAGGAAATTGGTTGGCGCTTTTGGCAGGAGGGGCCAAAATGATCCTGATGGTGGTGTCGTTTTCTCCACACAGTCATTCCCAAACATTCACAGCCCTGTTTTATCCCGTTTTTTACCTGAGGAGCAGGGTGATGCGTTTCATGGCCCTGTGAAGAGGTGGGCTGCTGACATGGCAGCCAGGTAGATGACCTCTGACCTGGAACTCTGTTTGATTTCCTGACAGCTGACTGATGCTGGAGAATAAATATGCAATGTTGACTACCCACAGTGACTGACATGCCAGTAATTTTAATTTTTAAGTCATGGCCAAATAATGTGGGGGATCATTAGTTGTAATCTAGGAAGTTGACACACAGAGTAAGTAAAATTTAATTTAGATCGACATTGACACAAAAAAAAATCAAACTCCTGGCAGAAGCAGAAGAGGAACACAGCTACATGTAACGAGCCAAAGGCTCTGAGGGGGGGGGTGGGGGGTGGGGGTCAAAGGTGAGCCAATACCTTTACTTCTTATTGTGTAACAGTTCAATTTTAGATCCGCAAACTAAAAATTATCCTTTTTGTGTTTAAATGTGTAAAGTATGACTTTGTTTATAAATAACTGTATGTGTTTCTTCCTTTTATATATATATATAGTGTGTGTGTGTGTGTGTGTGTGTGTGTGTGTGTGTGTGTGTGTGTTTGTGTTTGTGTTTGTGTGTATGTATATAAATGTCAGACAGGACAAAGAGTGTGAGTTTGAAGCTGTGACTATGCGTGTCATGGTCAGTGGTCAGAAGGAGCAATTAATTTTAATTAAGCTCCCAGCAGGAGTGATGATTGTGATTGTGTGCTCGTGGCTTGCAGAGGAATGGGGGGTGGGGGGTTTTGGGGGGGGGTTGCTAAACAAACTAGCAAATTGCACGTCTCCCGAGTGCCAGAGTCAACAACATAGCACCCACTTCATGTCTGTGTGTATTCAGCTTGGCAGCGTGGCCTCGCTTAACACAAGGTGTGAAACAATGTACTGGTGGAGATAAAGCGTGTGTGTGTGTGTGTGTGTGTGTGTTTTGTGTTCATCTTGTGTTTGTCTCTCAGATAACTTCCTGCGATGCAGAAGACACGTGGACCATTTAGCTCCGAGACACTTTCTCAATATCTAATGCATGGATGGAAGCTATCAGGGTCCTTTCTGTTACTGTGTGTGTGTGTGTGTGTGTGTGTGTGTGTGTGTGTGTGTGTGTTTGTTTCTACCTGAGCGTGCCTGTTCTTGGTACCAGCACTGAAGGTGTCTGCCAAGAGAGAAGTCTGCTTTTCTTCACTCAATGAGAAATCAGCAGGGAAGGCCACAACACCAGAGGTCCCTGAACGTCTCTGAGAACCAGACCTCGCAGGAGAAAAAGAAAAAAAAAGAAAGGTCATTATGTCGAGCAGTTTATTAGCTGAAGAGAATTGTTTTCTTAACTTGGGAATAAGAAGGGAAAAGAGAAACGTCTGTCTCGTGTAGCCTGGACTTTTCATGGAGACATATTTCACGATCAACATGTTCCTGTGGTCAAACAGTAGGAAGGGATTAGAAGAAGCCAAAACAACTTGGCGTGAAATGAGCCTGGCAATGCGATGACCCTTCACGGGAACCATATTTGGACGTCACCCATGCAGCCACATCAGAAATGAAATATTCCCGTGTGTGAAGTGTGATTTCTTTAAAAGGGAAAAATCGGAAAACTTTTTCCTCACAACGTAAAAGTCGATGTAGCCGCTTCACTCGAGTCGTCCCAACCCGAGTCGTTGATTGGCCTTCAGTTCTTATTTTAATTAAATAAAAATCTGCTTGTTTACAAGTCGTTAATGCAAATGATGCAAATGTGCAGACACGTGCATTAAGTGTGTATGCGTCGCTTTCTCTGCAGCGTCTCACATGTGAATGCTGTGGATTGAGCCTATCTGTCACGCGCTTGTTGTGTGTGTGCGTGTATGTGTGTGTGTGTGTGTGTGTGTGTGTGATGGTTTATGATACGTGCTGGTCAGATGAAAAATATAAGGGTGACATTTTCCAGACTTTTCACCATCATTCGACCGTAAACTAAATGAGTCGTGTGCTCAAGTGCTTGTGTGAATTAGCTCATTCAAAATGAAACAGAGATGCATTTATCTAAAGCGAATGGTTTATGGCTGATGTAGCAGCTGGCTAACTTCTTCCATTAAATTATTTTTCAAAGAATGATTCTCTGAGCAGGAGTTTAGACAGCTTTCGCAAATTGTGATACTTTCCATGGCCGCCGCTTAGCTCGCGTTGTTTATTTGGGAGCTAATTTGGCCGGCTTTATTGAGAGGCTCCATGTGGCAGCGCTACAGGCAGGAATATTGTCCCGCTTCAGCTGGACACACTGCAGAGAGTCTCCTCCGTCCCATACACAGGCCGTCAAACCTTCCTTCAAACAAGTGAAAGCTTCTGCTAATTGGTTGATAAGGTTTTGCGTGTTGGGTTTAAGTACTGTCAGAAAAAAAACAACAAAAAAAAACACACTTGGAAATGATCTCAGTCTTATCATCGTCTTCGTCTCCACACCTGTGATATTTACGCCGAGTGAAATGTTCAAACCCGGGACTGACACATTCCACCTGGTCCTGTGACTAAGTCAAAGAGGTCGGGCCAGATGTTTCTCCTGAAAGTGCACAGACCCCTGAGCCAAAATGAAGCCTGTTTCCCAACTAACTAACTAACTAACCTGTTTTTAACGAGATAATCATTTACCTCAGTGACAGTAGTAAAACGATAGTATACGATTCCACTACACTGACGCTGACTGAAACGAGGACTTCACTGACCTTACTCTGACCTTACTGTGACTGTTTAACAGTGAACTAAACTGCATTGACATATTTTATGAACCAAAAACGTTTTTTTTTAAAAAAAAAAAAAAAATTGACCTGCATTTTAATTAAAGTTTCAATAAATCCAGTGGAGGAGAAGTATATAATATTATATAATATATATAACAGAAATACTTCAAACTGAACTGCTGTGGTTATCATTTCCTGATTGTGATATTTATACACGGGGGGGGGGGGGGGGGGGGGGGGGTCACCCAGTCATTCCCACTGAGAGACCGAGTTAAGGAAGTTTGGTAAACCGACAGGGGGCGTCTCCTCCCCCCCCCCCCCCCTCAGTATGATGGAAGAAGGAGGTATTGGGGGATCTCCACCTAGACAACAAACCCACATTCAAAGAGAGGCACGCGGATGACATCACGCTCCGTGCGGAGGATATAACGGAGGTGGCGCGTTACGAACAGCGCTTTTCTGCACCAGGAGGCAGCGGGGGCAGGATGCCGAGCCCGCGCGGCGCACGCAGCACGAGGACACGCCACTGTTTGACTCCACATCGGTGCCGCTGATGCCGCTGCCTTCCTAACTTCTCCTCAGACATCTCCATCATGGGAATGCGTCAGCTCTGAGGGACACCGAGACGCAGGCTTTGGATACGGCTCGCGCGTAATTGCGCACAAGAAGGTCGCCAGCCCGCGGCGCGCGCTGACGAGTCCGCGCTGAAGTTGGACCCTGGACCGTGCGGCATGGATCAGCCTCAGCAGTGTGTGGCCCTGTCCCTCCTGCTGCTGTCCCTGGGACTGCTCATGGACAGCGGCGTGTGCCAGCACTACTACCTCCTGCGGCCCATCCCGAGCGACAGCCTGCCGCTGGTGGAGCTCAAGGAGGACCCGGACCCCGTCTTCGACCCGAAGGAGAGGGACCTGAACGAGACCGAGCTGAAAGGCGTCCTGGGGGACTTTGACAGTCACTTCCTGTCCGTCTCTGCGCCCGTGGAGGACAAGTACACCGGCAACGACGAGCTGGATGACGCCGAGGTCCAGAAGCTCGGCGCGGTGCTGCCGAAGGAGATCCGGGCGATGGACTTTGACGTCCAGTTCGGCAAGAAGCACAAGCCCAGTAAGAAACTGAAGCGGCGGCTGCAGCAGTGGCTGTGGGCCTACTCCTTCTGTCCCGTCCTGTACACCTGGACCGACCTGGGCAACAGGTTCTGGCCGCGGTTCGTGCGCGTGGGCAGCTGCCTCAGTAAGAGGTCCTGTTCGGTTCCGGAGGGGATGGTGTGCAAACCCGCCAACTCCACCCACCTGACCGTGCTGAGGTGGAGGTGCGTGCAGAGGAAAGGGGGTCTGAAGTGCGCCTGGATACCGGTCCAGTACCCGATCATCACGGACTGCAAATGCGCCTGCTCCAGTTAAACGGACACACAAACAAACAGACACACAAACAGACAGACAAAAAGATAAGCTCCAACTCGTCTTTCACGTGCACTACCGAGTGTAGGAATGTATTTACTGTGTATGCNNNTAAATCAAAGTCCCTGTACAAAGCAGTATTATTTGTAACCAGAGTCTTTATTTGTGGAGAACGTTGGTTATATATATTTTGTATTTATGGAGATCAGGACTTTGCTGTTGTCCACACCTGGATGAAGCAGATCAACCTCAGAGTCAAACGTGGATTATTGATACGCGCCTGTATCACTGACTTGTTTTATCCTGTAAATTAAGGACATTTGCTATTTATTCTTTATATTACAAACAATAAACCACACTAAAATCATCTGAAATGATTGTTTTTCCCCCCTCTATTTCCTCGTAGAAAGACAAAGAGCGTTTGCTGATGAGCTGCAGCTTTTGGGTTGTTGATGTATTGGTTGGATGCTGGTGCTGGTTTCCAGCAGTTAGCCAGGTCCGTCTTATCAGTGTGAAGGTGTCAGTCACACGTCAGACACATTACAGTCTGATAGAGGAAACAGTCTGAAGGAATCAGCAGCTGCAAACTGTCCCCACTCCTCACGCCGACCCCTCCTCTCCATTTGCAGCCCAGCAGGAGCTGATCTGGAGACCTTACTGCTCCAGCTGGGGAAGCAGGGTCTGGTGGTTCCACGTGGATCTGTCACACATCTCTGACTTATTGTTAAACTTTAAACCACTGTTAAGTCACTGGTGTCGTAAAATCACTGTAAATACTGTAAAGTATATATATATATATATACTATATACTACATATATGTCATGCCTGTAGACTGTGGAATATAATATGTGCAGTTTAGTAGAAGCATAAAGAAGCATAAAATGGAAATGCATAAGTACAAGTAACCTACAATACAATACTTGAGTAATACTCGATTCGTTCACAGACCAAAGCACGACTAGTAAATTGTGTGTGTGTGTGTGTGTGTGTGTGTGTGTGTGTGTGTGTGTGCATATGTGTATATATATATATATATATACACAGTATATAATAGTATATAATAGTATATAGTTGTGCTGCACAGGCATGGCAGGCGTCTTTCCCTCATGTTACCACCACCACCAGGTTTTAGCCATTTGGCCTGATGCTGATGATGAAATGTTCGATCATCCTTTGAAGCCGTCCCCTCCAGTTTTCTCTTTACTCTCGGGTTCCATTTCCACACGTACGCGTCAAGTCCCGCATCACATCCTGCATCACATCCTGCATCACATCCTGCATCACATCCTGCATCACATCCTGCGTGGTTATCCTGCGTCACATTCTGCATGGTTATCCTGCGTCACATTCTGCATGCTCGACACTTTCAGAACCCGCTTTGTGCGTTTGAACACAGTCGGGTGAGTAAGAGGAGACGACAGTGACGGAGCCACCAGTAGGTCTGGGAATTTACAATGAAGCACTTTCTCTAATTATCTCTATTTTACATAGCTGCTTCTCTCTCATATGACTGAGACTGCCCCCCCACACACCCCCCACCCCCCCTCTCTTCTCCAGAGCCTGGGCTGGGCAGACAGTGGGGCACCAGAAAGCCTGTGTTTGGTTTGAGTTCTGTTTAGTCCATAATGATGCTCACACACACACATACACACACACACACACATACACACACACACACACACACACACACACACTCACACGCTGGAGATGTGTACAGTAGAGAACCAGCAGCTTGTTGATGTATGTGTGTGTTTGATCCTCTTGTCTTTGACATGACACCGTTTGTCCGGCTGCACAAAGCCCACAGTGCTCCGTCGATGAGTAACATCCCCCTGTTTCAGGTGTTGTGTGTCATCGTCAGGCGCTGACGCTCCCAGAGGGATGAGACATCGCCTGTAAACAGCTGCCCGGGAAAAAAATACATCCCATAATAGTTTTCATAACTTTGACCTGTGATGTTTAGACCAGTCATTCTCTCTCCTGTTCCCATCCATCCATCCATCCATCCATCCATCCATCCATCTCTTTTCGGCACTAGCAACCCATGAACTGAATGATCTCTTTGAGTATGAACTCGCTTAATTGTTTTTTTGTTTTTTTTTACTCCCTGTCCCTCTTAACCTCATCAGCTTCCCTCGTTTTCCGCTCTATGCCGATTTTCTCAAGGCAAAACATTGCTGCTGATTAAATTCTCCTACAGGGTTCAGATCTTTCCCTGATCAAAGCAAAAACTTCTCCTTGTTCGTTTTGCCAACAATATCAAACAGCGGTCATTCATTTTTCATGACGCGATGATAAAATTAGTTTTAATAACCTTCACCGGTTCATTAATAGCCCAGAGCGAGCCTCTGTGGCAGCTTCATTATGAACACGACAATAAGCCAGCTCGCTTTTGTTCAAGTCGCAGAGATGTTTATGCAGCAGAAATGACATCGCTCAAATAACGCTGTGAAACGGTGTAGCACATGAAAGGACGCGTTGTAATGAGGTTTAAAGCGAACCTGCACCACTGCTCTCTGACCACAAGGCCGACGACAAAACCACACAAACGGGTTTTGTGCTTTTCTTCAGTGATGAAAGCTGAACATTTTCTTTTGATCTTCATGAGCTCAGCAGCTCAGAGGAACATTCGACTGGTAGGAGATGTCCTCTCTGACACCTAAACTGAAAAAGCCAGAAATAACAACTGCTGAAAGTTTCAAGTTTCGGCGGTCGTCATGGTGATTCCTCACTTTTCAAGTTATCATCACATGACCAAACGATGGAAGTGACTGCAGTGTCTGAATACGGCTGAGATGCATCTGAGAGGTTTATAAAAAGCATGCGAGTGGATGCAGTGTTTTTGTTTCAGTTTTATTTGCTTTTGAAACCTTTATGTTTTTCCAAAGACAGAATTTTAAAAAAAGATGATGACGCCCCAATGAGCAGTGAGACCTGATTTCATATTTACTGTCAATTGTAAATGGAGTTGGAATTCGTCCTGCGCCTGTTTGACCCGTTCCAGCGACATGGTTCATCGGTATCTCGCAGCTCGTCGGTGTGGACAGGCGCAGCTTTAATGAGCCGAGGGATTCGCCCGCGTGCATCTGTCAATATGATCAAATACATGAAGACGTTTTATTCATGCGCGGTGCAGATGTCCAGCTGTGGCCTCAGGGAAACGCCTCCCTGAATGAAGGCAGGTGTTCGCTGCCAGTGGAACAGGGAGCTGCTGTTTCTCTTCGCTCGGATCAGAAATGAACCTGTGGTTGGGTCAGATCCCCATTTTTAAAAAAATAATTTCTTCTCATACAGAAGCTTTTCATGCTTCATATTTATCACTGAATATGACCACAGGCTTTCTGCCAGAGAATGAACAGAATATAATGACGTTTAATAACTGGTAGAGCCTTGCAGACTTAACCTGACCATAGATAAAACTGCTTGTTGTTTGAAATATCAATTATTGGTTGTGTTTAATCAATAATGATTGGAGAAAATGTTGTGTGTGCAGCCTTAATGACTTTCAGGAAACTGTTTCCCATCCTCGTCTATAGCCTCTTCCAATCCAGACTACACATTCACTTCCATATCTATTTATGTGCACATCAATTCACCTTAAGCTTTAAAATACTTCTGAAAAACGTTAAGAACAGTGTCGGTGATTTGTCCTGTGTTCCCTCTGAGCTGCCATCGATAGACAGGAATTAGTTATTGCATGTCTCTGCCACCTGGACGACCCGCTTCTTTTAATCGCCCACTTAGGTGAAAGCTTTATAATGACAGTAATCTCGAGACGTCCGTGCCTAATTCATGTTATTCACGTAAATTAAGCGACTTCAGTGAGAAACCGCTCTGCGCTGAATATCGGCGGCGTTCGCTGTGCAGTCTCCTGAGAGGCAGACGCGTCCTGTCAGAAGTTTTATTTGTTTGGTAAAGGATGCCGATTGGCTCGCGGCCCGGTTCGTTGTGCTCTCCCACATATCAGATAATTGGAGGCTTTTGAAACATCCTCTGCTGCTGCCGCTCTCCATCCTGGTCATGATGTTCAAACCGAGGTCCGTGGCGAGGCTGATGTTGATTTTTCCAGCATTTTTGTCCGCCGTAAATTTCAGCGAGCTGCGTTTGATGACTTGTGGGTGGTGATCCCGCCGTTTGATGTCCAGGGCTCGTTAATCCAAACCTCGTATGGTATGCAAGGTCAGGCCCGACTTTGATGTGCACGGGCCCAGCTCTGCCAAGTCTGGAGAGTGGAGAGGGCACCATCCTTTTGCCAGAGATCAGGAACTGTAGCAACCCTGACACATTTTGGCTTTTGTCCATCGACTACTGTGAGGACGAGCTCTGGGGCCCCTGAGCTTTCCTGCTGCTGAAAGCGCACTCGGGAACGTTTCCCCACAAGCTGACTCGAATACAAATCATTTTGCAAACACGCAGAGTAATTGGAGGAATGTGTGGAACTTTCATGTTTTTCTCAGGAAGCCAGCAAAACAGTTTATCGGAGGAAAGGTCGGCGATAACATAGAATAGACAGTATAAACAATTATCAGCGCGTATTGGCTGCTTCCTTGTTTCTTTTTTTCTTTTTTTTGAAGATGATGCCATATTTTATCTTCCTAACGTAATCAGCGAATGACGCGACAGTAAAAACACTGTTTCATTTGTTCCTTTCAGAATGAGGAGTTGTGTGTCTGCGGATTTGCCAGATCCTTGGAAACACATGAAACCGAGTAGAGGGGATGTGTTTATTATGTAAAATACAGCCCCCACAGCCCCCACTTTGCACCCTGCGCAGGAATTCAATGCAATTAACTCCTGAGCGTTGCATGTAAATATGAAGGTTTGGGGCTCCGCAGGCAGGCCGGCGCTCACTCACACACAGGGATCCTGGCTCTTTGTTGTCCCGGGGCTTTGGCTGGCCGCCACGCTGCCTCAGTTGGCGGCACTTAGCTATAATTTTCTCACAATGGCTGGCGTGTGAGCCGTCCATCATTCCTCTCTCGTGTCTCCCAGCTTCTTCCCCTGCACCCCCCTCCACTGGCACCTCTCAGGCCTCCAGCGTATTCAGGTTTACCAGCTCCTGAGCGCATGCCAGGTCTTTCCTATCATCCTGTCATCTCCAAACTAAACAAACCGCCTCGGGATATTTATTAATTTCTGCTTCTCACACTTTGCTGCGGTGCTTTGATCAGATGTGAAGTGTTCGGAGAGGTGGTTTCAGGAGGGTTGGGAGATTCTCAGATGAACTGCAAGATCTCGGCAAATTGTTTCCAGGCCCACCTCCTTCTGATTCCACCTCTCACCCACCGCTAACTCCAGAAAGTGATACCGAGCAGTGGCGCTCCGCTCATGTTATTTCTGCTTCATAAAAATACCATTCAATATTCGCTTCATACCAACACCACCATGACGCTGGGTGAAGGAGGGGCCCATGAGTGATAAAAACCTGCAGAGATGTTTGATCAGCCTGACATTTTATTTCTGTTATATTCATGACTCACTCGATTGGTGATTGACAGTACAGTCGTACTTGACAGTACAATCGTACGTTCTCTGTATGTCGATGATGACACAGTAAACAGGTTCAGTGTTGTTGTGGAACATCAGGAGATGCTGAGTGTGTGGCGGGGGCTTGAGAAGGACCAGTGACGTGTTGGCAGCCATGTTGTGGATCGTTGCGTCAGTGGTGGGAGTGTGGCTGCAGCAGGACGAATGCTTTATGACGGACTCGCAGTAGTAGCTCTGTGGTCTTGGCAGCATGGGTTTTTGACGATCCAACATGGCTTCCCTCACATAGACCAAGCTAATATTATATATAATGCTCCTGACCTGAGAGGAGCGACTCTTCCTCCACTTGGTGGCGTATGTCATGAGCCTTAAAGGAGTCTATGTTGTTTAGAATTATTAATAGAAGTTGAACAAACAAAAGGTCGTCGGGGGCAAAAGCCCCGTGGCACCTAAAAGCGAGACTAGCACGTCTCCATCCTGATGAGGGAGCACTGTCATTAACACGCCTGTGGGTTGCTGATACACAAGAAGCAAATTACCAAGCTGTGTTCAGTCAAGGTGCTGCACAAACATGTCGCATAAATACTCGGAGCAGGACAGGCCCCTACTCCAGGCACCGTCAGTTCCCCACTGAGATCTACCTCCCTGTGTCAGAGAGACAGTTCTTGATGCTATCTGATTTGTGCTCGACACAGATCTGGTTTTGAAAGCATTGCTGGAGTTATTGTTTATCACGAAACGGCTCCAGTGCAACACCCCTCCTAAAACCACAAATTGCTGTTTTTACATTTTGCCTGTGTGCAAATTAAATATACAAGATGCAACATGGTCATTAGTGAGGTTTAGGTGTTGCAGACATTTTTATTCGTTTTTTTTTTTTTTTCTTACTTTGCAGAAAGCTGGGCTTCCAGTCTTTAATCTAAGATAATTAACTAAGACTGATGCTGACCTTCTAATTTTTCTTGGGAAAGAAAGCAAATTATTATCTTTGAAAAAAATGTTGGCATTCTCCTTTAACTTGGACGATTTCCTGCATACAAAACCTACGGGTGTGTGCATCAGTAGCATTGTTTAGACATAAAACGCACATTGATTTGCATTCAGACAGACATCTGTGTGTGGTATCTGTTGTTTCCCCGGACGAAGCCTTTGCTCCTGAGAACGTTTCTGACCCTGGTTCTCCTTGGAGACCCTCTGGTCTCCAGCGTCTGCTGGTTTTCATGAGGAAAGCCGTCGGTTGCTGCCTGAACGGAGCAGGAGACGAGGACAATAGCTTATAAAGTGAACCAGGCTGCAGAGGCTGTTGCATCGGAGGGAAGACTAAAGATTTATCGTCCTGCCGTGTCGTGGAAGGTGGCGCTTGTCGTCTGGAGAGAGCCGGTTTCCACTTCGGTTTAATTTGGTGTGAAGTCTTTAAAACAGGAGTTTGCTTTTTTCCATCGAGGCTGACTCCTCTCTCTGTGTTCTGATCTGTGATCCAGTGGTGTCAATTGTTTAATGTCGACTCTCTGTTTAAACAGTAGACAGGGAGCCGTCAGTTTAGACGTTTTCATTGACGGGATGTTGATGACAGCGGTTTTGCTCAGGACGCCACCGGGGAGAGTATGTCAGGGTGATATCTGCCACCTAGTGGTCCAGATGTGTGCAGATGTTTTCCACTGCTGCACTGTATGGCCTGTGACTCTGTGTTCAGCGTTTTCATCTGGTACCTCAGCGTCTCAGTATTTACATTCTCATGTTTGGTTCTCAGCGTTTAGTAGCTAAATCTGATTTGCTGACTCTGCAGGAACCTGCACTGAATGGCATGTGTGATGAGAAGTGAACGACTGGGCCTTCACGGTCTGAGCTCACATTAATGGCTCTTTTATTACCTGAGCATGTTCACCTGAGAGAGAGAGAGAGAGAGAGAGAGAGAGAGAGAGAGAGAGAGAGAGAGAGAGAGAGAGAGAGAGAGAGAGAGAGAAAAGAAAGAAAGTGAAAATCATTTCGCTGCAGTGGTATCAGGCACTTTGTTGCCGTCTGTCGGCGGCTGCTGAGAAATGGATTAGTTTCACCGCTCCTCTAATCAGACGGTTGCAACCGCCGACGTGAGCCTGAATAAATGAATGAACGCTGACAGAAATAGATTCATATTGTCAGAGTGTGAGTCTCTGAGGACTCTCAGCACCATCACAGCCCGTCAGACGCACAACCCGTCAGACGCACAACCCGTCAGCCGCTCTCAGGCGTCAAACCCAGGCCTTTCTGTCCCCCGGAGGGCAGAGGTACAGGCCCAGTGGTAATAAAACTCAGACAGACCGTGTGGGTCCTGTAAACGTAATCTGCAAAGCGTTAATTACAGCCTGGCGCCTCTGTGAAGCAGTGTGTGCTGGGAGTTTGCCGAGTCGTCAGCGGCGTCCTGATCTCCTTCCTGAACAACGCGGCTCGGGCCATGGCGACAGCCCTGGAAACGAGATTTTCTCTCTGCTGGGGATCCTGTTTGAATCGGCTGCTTTCAACAAGTTAAGAGTGTGTGTGTGTGTGTGTGTGTGTGTGTGTGTGTGTGTGTGTGTGTGTGTGTGTGTGTGTGTGTGAGAGAGAGAGAGAGAGAGAGACCCCTTTCTCCTCGGGGCCCAGCGGGGGGTGGGGGGTACCTCACCCAGAGATCCTGTGTTGTTTACTGTCATTCATGTGGAGGGCCGAGGTTTTGTGTGTTTAGCACACACACACACACACACACACACACACACACACAGAGATAATGCTCAGTGAAAGATTGCTTTCATTGATTCATCGATTCATCGATTAGATGGACATCATCGTTTTCTAAATCTGTCTGTCTCTCTGCCTGTCTCACTCTCTCTCTCCGTGGCCACTGAAGTCGGGTTTCAGTCGTTGACTGCTCCTCTCTCAGATGTTGTTATTTTGTTATTGTGTAATGGCCTGCAGAGGTTGATGGATGGCTCCTCTGCAGGTCTCCCCGAGGAGCAAACCTTCTATCTGGACATTAATCTACTGCTGCGAGACAGACACGCTTGTTTAGCCAGCACAAAGCCCAGTAAGCTGTTGTCTCTGAGAACAAGCTGGCCGTCTCCAGAGCCACTGGAGGCTGCGATGGCTGGAGCCAGAGTAATGACCTGTGAAATTCAGCCATGGAGTTGTCCTGTTGCACACAGGTCCGCCAGCGCCGCCGCGCCGGGTTTGTGGCCTGGTGTTGATTTATCAGTGCGTCAGCCTCACGCCGCGTCATGCGGGTTCACCAGGAGAGCCCGGTTTGCAGGCAATTAGTGCTGTACCTGTGAAACGGATTCTCTAACGTCTTCACACAGAGACTGACCTCTGCTGAGATGCGTTTTTTAAAAAAACGATTGATGATACCTGTTTGTGTCCCAGCCCTGTCGCTGCTTGTGTATTGTGGCAATGGGTTCAAATATTTACTCGGCCCGGTCCTGTGAAATCGTCAATATTTTCTCTGCTCCTCAATCAGATTAGAGTCTGGAAGTGAGGGAAGTGGAGCTGTGTCCCCCAGAGCCAGAGTCTACAGAGGAGGACAAACGTCCTGCTGGCACCTCCTGTCTGCGGGACACACTTTGACTTTGTGTCCTCCTTGTTTTCACCTGACCCTGAGGTCGTTAAAAGAACCTGGGTTATTGTATCAAAAAAAGAAACAAACAAACAAAAAAAAAAACTGCTGTTGCACAATAACTGTCTTTATTTAACAATCTGCTTCGTTGCCATATTTTTATCACCTGATCATTAGTGTTGTTATTTGGCAGCAGCACCGGGAAAAACAAAAAACAAAACACAATTTACAGCATAATATTCTTTAGTGCGTCTGCAGCTGAGCTGGAGTCAGTGTGACGCTGCAGTGTGGTGTGATTAGCTCGACATGCTAATGCCAGCACTTTGTCGATCGTCACAAAAGTTCACCCAGAATTGTTATGAGTTTCAGTGAACTTTTTTATTCCTGAAACGATCGATCAGTTTGTTTGTTTGTGAGACGTTTTTTGGTGAAATGTCTGCAAAATGTATATTTATATAAATATAAAACTACATTTAAAAATTTATTCTGAACATACTAATTAAACAAATTTGTTTTTCCACTTCTGTTACCGAATATTTAATTTCACATGTTAAAACAGTAATTCAGTGACTTGTTTATTTAGTTTAGTTTAGTTTTTTTTTTTCAGTCATTTGATATGTGCAAGCCGAAGCTTGTAATTCATTTAATTTGTGCAAAACGACTCATGACACATTTTACAGGTTGTCGAGCGGCAATTGCACAAAGTGTTTATGGAGCCGGGGTGACATCAGATACCGTGACTAATCAATGGGTTTCTCTCTGCCTGCTTGCTCTTCAGGTGTCCGCGAATCCGGTGGGGGGGAGGAGGAGGAGGGGGCGGAGTTCATCTGGTGTAATAAAAGTACGCTCGGAGGAAAATGTGACAGATGTGGAGGCCTGTGCCAGCGAGAAAAGCGAGAGTGCGACTGTCAGACATGTCGACTCCGCCGTGGTGATGGATGGAGAGTGAGGTAAGACAGATGACATCGTCTGTCTGAGGCCGTGTTGTCATAGCGGAGGATTGCTGCTTGTCTTAACCTCTCAATATCAGAGAGCAAACTGAAGTTTGTTTACACTGCTCCGGCGGAGTGATTTAGAATGAGGGCCGAGGGAGACGTGGGTGGAGAAGGTCTGCCTGCTGGAGGGTCGGATCAGGTTTCCAAACATTCCCTTTGAAATCGAGTAGCAGCCATCCTCCCGCTTGTGTCAGCGCCGACCGGCCCAGTGTGGTTACAAATCCTGAATCCAAACACAAACACAAACACAAAATGAAATCGCACAATTAGTCAACCCGAGAGGAGAGCAATCAAAAGTCATGTAGTTACAGTGAAGCACTGATGATGTGTGAGAAACTGTGTCAGTGTTCAGTGTGAATCATTTGTGTGTTGAGGATTCATGGCTTCCTGTGAAGGTGTGTGAACGGCATCCTGTGTGTCAGCTGCATCATGGGAGAAAAAAAAGCTCCTGTCTGTCTTTTCAAACAGAGTCCAGAGTTTAGCAAAGTGTGTTGTGTTGTTAAAACAATAAGACGTCCCGGGGGAAGGAGAAAAAAAAAAAAGAAGTCGCATCCCCGGAGATGAACTCACTGAACACTCTTCATAACAGCGTGGTTTGGGGTGTGTGTTATTGTGATGGAAGATGGATTAGAGTCAGGCTTATTTTGCCAAGAGTCAGGTGTGTGTGTGTGCGTGTGTGTGCGTGTGTGTGTGTGTGTGGTGGTGCATGGGCACTGCATTGGGGGGTGAGGTGGGGGTTTGGGCCCATTTCCAACCCCAGCCTGAAATCAGTGTGGGCATGTGTGTGTGTGTGTGTGTGTGTGTGTGTGAGTCAGTTGGGGGGGGGGGGGGGGGGGGGGGGATTACACTGTCACACTGTTCACACTGTTTATGCATACCAGGCCACTGTGAGTGCCTCTTTGTCGCATAAGTGTTTACTTGAATGTATTTTGGGAGAATTCCACAGGAGCCGGGACGGGGATCTCTATAAATTATGGAATCGAGTGCTTTGTGTAATGATAACTTCTGTCAGTTAGCCGGGCTGCGTGACAGGGTTTTATTCGAGTGTGTAAATACAGGGGTGGCGAGAGAGAGAGGGAGAGGGGCGTCTGTGCGTTTCTCGTTCATTCCGTCTCTTCTACAGAACAATAACAATATGTCCGTGCTCCGTTCCCTTTATCCCGCGTTACACGCCGCTGCGTCTGTGTCCTGAATACTGCAAACTCAGCTTCAGTTTCTACATCGCACCTCATCGTTATTGTCTTTTATTTACTTTTGTTGTGTTCATTGATTGGTTGGTCAGAGAAGAGAAGAGAGGAGCATGGTTCTTGTCATGCACAGTGCAGGGAGTGTGACGTGTGATGCTGGATGATATGGATTTATGGAAGGAAATGGTCAAATGGTGATGGTTGGTGTCTGCAGCTGACAGCTGATGGGAGAGCGTGCTTCACCCTCTGTATTTGAATCAGGAGGCCGAGTCGTCCTGTGGTTGCTTTCGGTCCATAAGTCTCCTCAGGCCACAGGATTGTGGTAGTATATAGTAGTATATAGTACAGCCAAGCCATACACATACACATACCAATACCTATATACAACCCGAGGCAGATGAAATGAAATGAGAAACTCCAGTGTGAGTGCAGGCCGTGCTTCATGTTCCAGATCATCACACGAGGATGTTGTGGAAACACGGGACATGAAGGTTCCTCTGGCAAGTTGTCGAGAACTCAGACCTCCACTCACTGATGGCAAACGAAAAGGGTTTCTTGTTTGTTGTTGTAAGTAGAGCGACGTTGTCGCTCTGTCATGGAGTAAGTGCTGTTGTGTTATGGATAAAACTTTAAAGTGCCACTTTGTTTTTCTATATAATAACATACATTATATTGAAGGATTTAATTTTCCAGCATGTTAACAAACATATAATTATGGCTCATTAGGAAACTGAAGCGCTCTTGTGCATTTACGTTCCAGTACAACAGCACCATCTAGTGTGTCAATGAGGCATTGTGAAACATGTAAGAGATAAAAATATTGATTTTTTTTTTATAGTTCCAGTCATCATGTATCTTCTCTAATGAATAACTCTAGCTTTAGTATCCTATAGCAGTGCTGCTAACGACGGCTAACGGTCCACTGCTACTGAGACGTCTGGAGTTGACAAATTATCACTCACCATGATAAATCAGGTATTTACAAGGGCCAAAGGTCAGATATACCATCATCACCATCTGTTTATGTAACATGTTGTTACACATCTAATATAGTAATAACTACCATCACAGGAACTATTGTAGTAATTTTATCTACAAAACAGTCCATAACCTCATAACATTCAATACTATATTATTATTATTATATTCCCAGACGAGTGATTGTCGCTTTTTAAAAGCTCGGATTTTTTCCGCTTCATCAACGTCTGTGAAGGAACTGAAATCAGAGATAAGGTTGTACCATTTATTAGTCAGTTTGACAGGCGTGACGACGACATGTGGACTGATGGCGCTGTCCTACCCTGAAAGGCTCTTCATGTGAAAATAAATAGGAGTGTAAAGAAAACGTTAGTACGTCTAAAAAAAGAGAAAAAAACGAAAAAGAAAAACACCAGTCAAAGATATACGTTTTTTTTTCTTTTCACCAACAAAGAAAAGCTGTTACTAAAAAGAAATTCTTATCAACACCTTGCATCATCTCATTGTCAGTTACATGGTAGTAAACAATGCGTCTAATCTCTACTACTGCCTGATGGGTTTCTTTGACTCTAAGACTTACGGCAGCTACACTGACAAAATGAAACCAAACGCTGCATACTTACACTTTTCATGTCTAACACATGAAATATGAGAACGCCCTCAGCGTGTTTGCTGATCTTCTACAACATGAACCTAAACCACTCGTATTGTTTCAGCAAGGCGTTAAATATTCCTCTGTTCCATACATCTGTGATTAGTCGTCCAGCAGAGATTTGAAGCTTCAGTATTTCACAACCATGCGCAGAAGTAAAACAATAGTATGGGCTCCATGTTATGCTCCAGGGGTACTCCTTTATTGACCAAGCTGAAATTCTAGCTATCTTTGGGCTAATGCCTTTGTGTTTTGTCTTTAAAGGGAGAGGAAGGCACAGTCTGCAGAGCAGGATTAGACAGAAGAGTTCAGTCGAAGTGCTTTGTTGCCGAACTCCTCTCGAGGGAGCAGAAAGCAGCGCACATTGTTGTGGTTTCTTTTCCGTTACATCAGATAAAGACTGGGCCTGCAGCTCCTGAACCCAGGCAGGCAGGGGAAATGAGACGTCTGAAAACAGAAAACCAAACCAAATCTGGTATTTCAGTACTGGACGTTTTCAAACACCAGTAGCAACAGACGCAGTGGGATCTGAGACTGGAGGTGAAGCCTCGACAGGTAAACTGCCTGCGATCGTTCAGCCACGTCGACACAAGCGCCTCTTCTCTGGTTTTCATCCATTTTAATTACAAGTCTGAGAAGGCTGAAGTTGCCGGAGAAAACGTTGTTAAAGAACAGAGCTGATGCAAACGGCAACAGAGCAAACCTCGGTCAGAAGTGAGTCTTATCTGAGCGCCGGGAGGAACAGACACTGTATCTGACTCCCAACAAGCTGATAACGTGGCTGCACTGTGGTGTGAGACTTTCAATGTCGCACACAACTCGGGTCAGCATGAGAACTCAATATGCTAGACAATATACAACGGTACGGAGGGCACAGGGATGATACACCTCGCAGGGTTCTAAGAAAACGAATACGCATTTGCAGCAGATGTAAAAACAAACAAACAAACAAACAAACAAACAGAGGTAGCTAATTCACAAAACATCAGAATAACGATACTATGCTAAGAGTTAAAAGGTAGTTAACATCAACTATTGACTGAAATGAATTCACATAACCATAAACCATAAACGACGCTAACCCTCCTCTCCATGGCTACTTCTCATAGTTTCATTTTCAGTTTCGTCATTAAGACGTTTCTTATCTCACTTGTTACAACAAGGCCGATGCTCTGATCCAAAGAGATTGATATGCGTAAACGTGTGGACGCTACCGTTTTGCACGGTATCAGAAACTGACGTGGAGCACTGCGTTTTATCCCACTTCTCAAAATACGAACTTGTTTTTCTCCCAAGATGCTGGAAATAACTCACTTATACTTCAATGGTTTGTCCTGACTTGAAATGTGTGGCCACGAGTAAATAAATAGGTTCCATCAAAAACTGACTGAATTTTTTTTTATCTAAAATATGTCTTTTAGAAAATAAATGAAAAGCAAATTGACCTTCACTCCCTCATGCAGAAATTCCTCTGCCAAAAATGTTTTATCTAAATCCTTCAGAGCACACAGTCCTTTCTGCTTGCTTCAAATCCCACTGTCACTTTTCCGGAATCCCGTCAGTAGTTGCGAATGCTGAAGAAGCCCACGCTGGTCGGCGACTCCTTGACTGTGACAGTAACTAGATTAGCGGTGACATCTGTTACGAACACGTGTTCTATCAGACTGCGTGTGGGCTTCCAGTCCTGGTTCTGGTTGACTGCGCGGTCTTGTCCCGTGTAGGGAGAATCCTGGTCAGAGTCCGAGCTGCTCTCCTCTTCACCTGTGCTCATTTCGGTCATCTTGGCTTTCTTGCCGTCTTTGTGGGCCGCCCTCTCTGGTTGGCTCTGGACCTCTGCGGAGGACTTATGCACACCGCTCTTCTCCAGTCTGCTTTGAACTCGACAAGACTGAAGCTCACTTGGCTCCTTGACCTTCTCTGCTCCGGGCTGGTTCTTTCGGGCCTGCAGTCTACCCGGGGTTGCTGGACTCTTAGGAGGACAATACTCTTGAGTTTGTGTGACAGAGGTTTTCCTCGCTGGGTTTGTTGCATTCCTCAGGCCCGACACCGGTGTAGCTCCGTTTCCAGGAGCATCAGGGCTTAGCACCGGTTTGTTCTGAAGGTTGAGCGGCTGAAGTCCAGAGCCTGGATTTGAGGAGGGGTTCTTAGCTGGACCAGAAGCCACAGCTTTGGTACTGGGTATCCGCTGCAGTGCTGCCACAGGGCCCTGGGGTTTCTTTTGTCCGTTGGGGGCGCTCAGGGTGTGCTGAGTGGTTCCCTGAACAGGGTGTTTAGACGTGTTCAGATTCAACGCTGCTACTCCCTTTGATTTCCCAGCAGCTGTGTTCAAATCCAGACTCGTCCCACTGCTCATGCTGGAGATGGACAGTTTACCCTCTGTGACGTTCCTGCTCTGGTTGGATTTGTTGAGAGCGAGCGAGGCAGACTGAACTGACCTGCCAGATCCCACAGAGCTCATTGAGTTTTTAACCGTCCCGCCTTGTGCCGGAGAGGCCCGGTTCTGACCCACTGTATCCTTCACTGAGCCCCGGTGGAAACCCATGAAGGTGAAACTCGCTGGGTGAGCAGGCTTTTTGATCGCTCCTGGAAGATCCGTATCTTTGGACGTCTTCAGGATTTTACGTGGGCCCTTGTTCTGCTGAAATTCCTTCACCTCAGGATGCAGCTTCCTGCTTCGTTTATTTGGCGGATCCTGTTTCGCCACAACAATCTGGGCCTTCTTCTGGGGGACGGGGTGGAGGTCCCGCGTCCTGAGACTGGCGTTTGCCTGCTTAATGCCGCTGTCTTCGTCGTCATCCGACGAGGACGAAGACGAGGAGCAAGAGGACGAGGACTCGGAGGATGACGACGACGAGCCCGATGAAGAGCAGCTTGACATCGGAGTTTCTGGCACATTTTCCTAAATCAGGAGTTGGCGTTAGATACAGTGTACTGGTCCTTTAAAGAACAATCTCAGCTTCAAGTTGTACTTACAAGGATTTTCCGTGGTCGTCCTCTCGGCCTTTTCCCTTTCTTACGCAACAGAAGCTCCTTCTCTTGCTCTCTATGAAAAAGAGTAATGATTGAGTGAACAGATGATTGATGTGGGATTATTTGACCTTTGGCCTCTGTGAGAAAATGACAGCCCACCCTCCGGTATGATAAAGACACTCACTTCTTGTTGAACGCAGCCAACAGTCTCGGGTCGAGGATGTTTTCCTGAGGCTCCCAGCTGTTGTGTCTAAAATGAATCCATCAGTTACATATCAGCAAGACAACAACAACAACAACAACACAACAATGACACACACATTTGAAAAGGCCACAGTTGATTGGGCAGTACTGATTTCAGTCTCTCTGTCACACACATCAGTTCTTTGAGCTGATGATCCTGTGACAGTGCGTGGTCAGAGGGAGTTTGTTGTGAGTGGCTTTGTGTGGCAGGTTTGTTGCACCTGTACGTCAGCTGACACCTGAGAGGATCTGACGCACGTGAACAACGTGTAACGACCTTTTCTCCTCATCACTTGTAGCTGAATGGCCTCCTCTGATCAACCACCACAATCATCAACCCCCACCCACTCCACACACACACACACACACACACACAAAGGATGTGGTGGTTGATGGAGCTGCAGGCCACCGTGTGCATTGATGGTGGATTACAGCAACAATGTGGAGTGGAGAGAAAAGAGCAACTGGCAACAAACGAGGCAGTGCAGCAACAAAGATGCGCAGCAACACGACGGGACAAAAGTAACCGGACGCTGTTTGGTTGTGTAGCGACACAACGCGTTGTTACAGCGGCTTCACTCGTCTCAGTTACACACAGAGAAACTTCCCCATCAAATTAAACGTCGCTATCGTGCGGGTGATAACACCGAGAACACACACACACACACAGGGGAGAACGAGTTGTCGCGTGAGAGTTTGTTTTCTCGTCGCTTTGCGCCAGTTTCCGCACAATCGACTCTTTTCGGAACAAAAGACCGCGACAGCCCCGCAGCTGCTGCGGCGAATTCACCCGGACTCACGACCCGGGACCGGACCCCGGACCCCGGTCCTCCGGCCCGAGAGGAGGTTCATGTCCGATCAAATAAAAACAGACAGACAGGATGAGAGAGAGAGAGAGAGAGAGAGAGAGAGAGAGAGAGTTTGAACGGAAGCAACAAGCGACACGTTGTTGTTGTTGTTTTCATTGTTTCGCCTCCACTTTACTCACTTGGATGACCACCCCCTCCACTTCACCAGGAACTCCAACTTCCCCTGCAACAACACAACAACACAACACACACACACACAAAGCCGTGAGACCACACGCACAGGTGATACTGTGTGTTGTTGTGTGTGTGTGTGTGTGTGTGTAGCGGCTCTGACCTTCCTCTGGCGTTTGTTTAAGATGCACTCGGCATCAAAGACCTGTTCACCCACCGCGCTCAGCTCCTCCATGATGGTGTGTGTGTGTGTGTGTGTGTGTGTGATGTCTGCCTCACTCACTCACTCACTCACTCACTCACCCACCGCGGACACACAACCAGCCCCCTTCCACACACACCATCACACACACACCCCCCACAACAGCACCACACCGCCGGATGTGTAGAGGCCGGCCTTCAGATTAAAGCTTCTCTCACGCGCGCCTGGAAAACTATTATTGATAACATCCATTTGTTTTAATATACAAAGTAACACAGTGTAAATCATAAATCATAAATCATCATAATGGCTTCTTTATGAAAATAACGTTCTACAAGTTTGCACCGATTCATCCACATAATGCGTCAAAACAAATTTTATCTCCTGCGTCAGTTTCTTTACGTGTGTGTGTGTGTGTGTGTTCGTGTTCGTGTTCGTATTCCAGTACAGTATTTGCGTTAAAAGTGTATGGTCCATTATTTAATGGGAAACAATGTAGGAGCGTTACTGTGAAAGTCCAAACCGGAAGTTGGGTGTTTCAGTGTGTAACTTGACCCGTTGAGGAGACGCGAGGCGGGCAACTGGAGAATGTGGCGGATGAGTTTTGTCCCTTGTCGGACACCGTCGTCTGGTCGAAACATCCAGTAGCAGAGCCCAGGTTTTCATGAAGTGTTGCTTTGTTCTCAAATCACAACTCTACACAAAACTAACTCACCTCCATTCACTACTCGTATGAGTCTGGTTGTCTGCATTGTTTTACATGACTTAAGGAAATAAGTAAAAAATAGTTTCTGGGTTAGTCCAGTGTTCCAAACAAAAGTTAATAAACTTTATTTATTCAGACATTTCATTACAACGCGGTATGAAACAGACAATAATATACATATAAACCTTTTTACCTTATTTATTTTGTTTTTTCTCACCTCAGATCAGAGGGTGAAATTACTACTAGATATTGATCAGTAAAACTACAGTGTGTTATTTTATATTTTATGTTCTGTTTTGAACCAGGATTAATAATTTCCTCCAATAAAAGGAGAAGGAATCAGCTGTGGAGGCTGAGAGATGTTTCAATAATCTTTTCTTTTTGTGACGATCAAAGTGGAGTTTGATTTGTAACTTCATTTTCTGGAATCTGTTTCAAGCTTCCTGATCTGGAAAAAAAACAAAGAATTGACACATTTTATTCTGTAAAGATGCGACTGAGATATTGCCTGGAATATTGGCTGTTATATTTGTCATTATTACCTTTTACCCTTGCGTTTGTCCTTCAGTATTTTGTGCGACGTCATAGCCACAAACACTACAACAAGAAATCCAGCCATAGCAGCGAGTCCAGTGAAGACGTTTTCGTAGATATTCACGGTTGTGGCTGAAAAACGGAGAACATGTTCACATTGGAAGTTTGTGTTTGGAAGCTTGATGTTCACACGTCTAGTGAGCGAATATCTTCCAGGAACCACAGTGTTTATCGATAATTTTTTCCCCTCATTCTTTTGCTTCTTCCCTAAAATTGTATCTGAGCAAAGACCCACAAAGGCCATGATGAAACCATCTCCGCTCACGCACCAACCTTCATGAACTAACCACATGATGGTGCTAAAACAACTAATTATGCGTCTTAACTGTGTATCTCAGGTGTCTGTCAGCGGGATAAGAAATGTTTGTACGAATGTATTTAACATAAGAAATAGTAAGAAAATAAGGTGTAGAACAAAATGGGCTGAAGGAGTAAATGAGGTCAGAAATGACGACAGGCACTGACATATGTAATACTCTTCCCCAACCAGCTGTTTGTAAGATCACACAAATGTATTCATGCAATATCAGTATACTCCATATACTGCAATAGCTACCAGTACTTATGGTATTAAAGTTGAAGAGGCTGTTTAGGTATGATGAAGGAATGCATGTCCATATGTGAGGTGGGCTGGCAGTGAGTGGACAACATGTGGTTTAGATAAGGGGATTGTAACACCAGCACGTAACAGGTATCAGATGTGTAACAGTGTTGTGGGGTTGTCTCAAAGACAATCGGCCTGGTGATGTGCTACACCGAAACAAATCATCTGGTGATTTTAGAGAGAAGATACTGTGACATCACAATGAGCACGTCATAGTTTTATTATAACTTGATCCAGCAGTAGTACTGCTGTCCCAGTACTACTACTACTACTACTACTACTACTAGCGCCAAATGTGTATTGATCCTGAAAATAGTCCCCCGGGACGAACAGCGGCTACAGTGAGCAGCTTTTAAAGGATCTTAGAGATCTTACAAAACAACAACAACAACAACAACAACAACATGTATTAGTGAGCCATTATGGAGATTTATGTTTCCAGTGTAAGAACCTTCTGGCTGGGTTTGACAAACTGGACAGGGACGTGCTCAGAGTTGTGTTGTGATCATCCTCCGTTTCCTTTATCTATTTAACATCAAATGAAGGTATGTCGTTGTGTTCAAGGGTGTAACCTCGTTAGCATGCAGAGGGCCGCAGTGTGATGTGTTGCACATGGTAGAACATCCACATGTCTTCACAGATTTGGACAGACAGACTGTTTAGTTGGACATGATGGATTAATGACCTGATAATAGAGGAGCAGGTGTGAAAGAGACATTTTTCCCAGGCCTCGGGGAGAAGCTCATTAGTCTGATTAAAACTCACCCCGAGTGGTGGTGCTTGTAAGCAGCATGTGTCTGGTGGCGTTCAGGTGGCCGTCGTTGACCTCCGGCTGGATGCCCAAGATGTGACACATCAGAGGGTAAATGTTTACCGTCTCAAAAGGTCCCACCTCCAGGTTCTTGTGAAAAGCCGGACCCACAGCCCTGAAGAAAGGCTTCATGTCCATCTCGTTGTTGTCGAATCCGTGTTCTCCCTTGTTGAACTGAACTGGAAAATACTGCAGGGACACACGGCGACAGTGAAACAACTCATACCACCTGTCTTACACACAGTGCAACTATTCAGACAACAGCAGAGCGTACACATCGTGACCTACACTCAATCAGTCAGCAGAGGGCGGTATTGGCCAAGTAAAAAGTGCCTGCTTTTTTTTGTGACGACTGTCGACTGTTTAAAATTACAAAATGAAAATTACAATCTTTTGCTAAAGTTTCCATTTTCATAAAATACTTACTGGACACAAATTGATAATTTTTGTAGTATATATATACAGTATATATATATATGAAACATAATAAAAACTGTGATAGAAATGTTACTATGTAAAAGAGCCAGTTATCTTTGCCATTATGTAAATGTCTCAACGTGCTTATCACCACACTGAGATCAAAGGAGGTGAATAGGCCATAAGAGTCAATTAATGCTGTTGTGATCATGGCCAGTCACAAGACGTCCGATAACCCATGTTATCAGTCTATTCACAGAATGGACTGTTTCCAATTTTATGATATCAGTCATTTACTCCGTATAATGAGTTGTGCGATGACAGTTATTCCCGGCACTGACTGACACATACACTAACAAAGTTGCTGCGCAGTGGAGTGAGCGAGGAGCCGAGGAGCCATGAAAAATGCTAATTTTGAGTTGTGAGGCGTGAGCGGCTTCATGAAACATCTGAGAGGAGTGCGTGTCATCAGCCGGGCCTGGATTATCCCGGGGACGTGCAAATTCACTTGATTAAAATTATAATGTTACGAGGATGAGAATTTAACGCTTTGTTTCTAGTTCAAACGAGTCCAGTTTCACACCCCCCCCCCCCTTTTTTTTCTTCAAGCAATGCTGAACTTGTCATTTCGTTGTTCCTGTTGTGGAGACTGTTTCTGCAGGCCCAGGCTGTTTACTGCGATAATGTACTCAGTCATGGTTACTTACCATGACTGAGCATTATTAAAAGGTAACTTATAGCAGCGCGTCATGTGACGTTATTGTTGCTTTCTGTTGGAGGCCACAGAGAGAACATCGGTGTAGAAGTTGAAGCGTCTGTTGCAGCTACTTAGACACAATATAAAACTAAAGAGAGATAATTCTGTAAACGTGTTTCCTATGCTGTTACAGGTATCTGTAATCAAGTGTGACATAAAAAGAAAATGCAACACACCCCGTTGATTACGTATCCCGGGTCGGCCCATAAGATGATGGGGAGGATCCGGTCGTTTTTGGCAAAGTGGAGGCGCTCTGGCATCTCCTCCTTCTTGTATACGTGAAGGTGCGGATGGGCGCCCTTCAAGGCACCGTAAACCTTTTCCAATCTGCCAGGCTTGGGCAGAAGCATTCCGGAGGGTCCATAATCCACCAAATGAAATGAGAGGTCGCTAAAGGAGAAGCCCGGGATTTTGGACAGGGTGATCTCCTCCACTAGACCATTGCGGTACACAGTGGACATACCATGGTCTGCTGTGATGATGATGTTCAGGCTGTCGCTAAGGCCATGCTGCTCCGCCGTGTGGCGAATGTAGCCGACCGTTCTGTCAACTTGCCTGACCATCTCCTGACGCTCAGGGGAGTCGGGCCCATATTTGTGCCCTGTGCTATCCGGCTCGCCAAAGTACATGGACACAAAGTCCAGATCCTGGTCCCGGAACCAGCTCATCACCTTGTCTGTGTTCTCTCGCCATGCAGTCTCGTTCTTGTAGTTGTAGAGCAGTGGCTCCACTTCCCGCACCATGGCGACTTGACCCTGGTAACTGGAAGCTGTGCCAGGAAAGTGCAGCGATCCAGCTTTTAGGCCCTGGATGGTTCATGGGAGGAAGAGAGGCCACGTTAATATCACTCACGCAGAAACATGACACGTAGTAGACTTTGTTTACATGCAGAGCAAGAATCAAATTTCTAAGTTGTTTCGTCAAGGGAACGAGTTTGTAGTTCTGTAAATGGCCAAACAGTCTCCCGGTGATCAGATTGGATTTGTGAATTTTGTCGGACCTGTCTCTGCGCTGTGATCCAGATGGGCAGACTGCCGTTGTCCCACCACTCATTCACAAACTGCGACTGATAGTAGGGCTTCTTCTGCTGGGTGGTTGTGTCGAACCACATGTTGTGGACGACGCCGTGGTTCTCGATGTAGCGGCCTACAGAGCAGAATCGCAGTCAGACGACTTTGGCGCTCATTATTCATGGCGTGGCAGAGTCATATTAAAAATTCTATCAAGCGAACAGGCTGAGTGGTGTGACGCTTTTGGACAAGGTCTTACGACCAACTTCAGAGATTAGAGGAATTTAATTTCAAGGAAGTTAAATTTCTTTGAGCTGGCACTGATGATTTGAGAGTCTAAATAAGAGCGGGAGCAGAGAATCCTTCCCACAGTCATCCAAGCATAATCATCTTACTCAGCTATAAAAGCTGTCGGACTCTGGGACATTCAATTACAGCTAATTCCTTTTTCATACGGCCTCTTTTCTGTCCTTGCAAACTGAACTCAGAGTGGTTCCCTGTTCTGCCGTGATATGCGGATCCCCTGCTCACATGGAAGCACAGTTTAAGGAAATGAAACACTTTACCTGACAAGAGGGTGAAGTGCGTGGGACTGGTGATGGTGAGGTAAGGAGGTGTGACATACAGGGCTTTGACTCCATCTTGGGCCATTTTGTCGAGGTTGGGCGTGTCGACGTCTCGGTCGTAGTCCCAGCGGAAACCATCGAAGGAGATGAGCAGCACTCTCTGTCTCTGTCGGTTTAGCGGCGCTCCGAGGACGGACAGGGCCCAGAGGAGGCAGAGACTTGCTGTCCTCATCGTGGCGAAACTCGGTCGCTGGACAGATCTGAACTGACTCTGTCCTCCAGCCGACAAGTCTTATTTACCAGAGGACCCTCCTCCTCGTGGCTTCTTACCTGCAGTGTGTGAAGGCAACGTGTTCTGAGCAAACTTTCACCCCTTTATCTTATCTCTTAGATTAGCCGGACTTTATCTCAGCACTTTAGTGCGAGTGGCCGAGTGGTGTTTATGATGGTGGAGAGTTGTGTTGACAGTGAATTTCTGTAAAACAGATTAATCTCTCCGGTCCTGCTGGCAGTTTGCCCCCCCGCCCCCCCTCCCAAACTGGCGTGTTGATGCTGTCTTTCTGTTTGTCCGCCCGCCCATCTGTGTTGCGGGTTCTTGTGAATCACTGACAATGGGGAAATGGCAGTTTGATGGGTTTCACCTTGAGTTGGGATGGAGCATGATTGATCTGACACCAGGAAAATGAGAGTATATATCTTTTCGTCAGAGACTGGTGGTCTCTTGGGGAGGAAAGACCCTAATAGTCATATTCATTGTAATAACTCTAATGTGTATGTTCACCCCAGGATATTGTTAAAAGATCCTTAAAATCTACATTGATTTCTTTTTTCTTTTTTTTTGATGATGGAAATTCTATTAAAAATGAATGTCCATCACCTCCTCGGTGTTTCAGCTCAGATCATACGCTCTGTTCTTATCCAGATATTACTATACATTACTGGCTTGTGATGAAACCTTATCAACGTCCATCAAATTGCGAGACAAGCTCTTCAAATTTGTTCTTTATTGTGTGTGTCCTTGGCAGAGGTTCAAGGGAATTGTCTAATCTTTATGGAGATAAGGGATAACATTCATCAGCTTTCATTTACCTCATTCATATTCATTAGCTTTCTCATATTAACTCTATATGCCCGTTGTCCACTGTCAGCAAGATCTGCAGGAGTGTTTTTGACTGCTGAGACCAGGGCACGTCTCTTATCTCTGCTCTGAGAACTTTACCAAACACACACACACACACACACACACACACGCACACTCTCAGGCAAACTTTCTCCGACACTCTCCATCCTGCACAGAATTTCCACAGGGATTTTCATTTTCTTCTTGAAGAAGAGAAGCGAGGTGTTGTCTTTAGCACTCCCTGCTGCCCGTACGCAATCTGTGCAGTGCAGCGTCTTCGGCTGGAAAAACATATTGTAACGTATTGCACTGATACACAAATTAAGAACGTTCTGTTTCTCAGACTAAAGACAGCGTGTGTTTTAGGAAAGATTCTTCCAGTATTAACTCGTATAAAAATGCTATTTCATTTTAGGACCATCTATAAAAATTTACGTCCTGTAAACATTGGTAAACCGTCTAATAAATTACAATGCCATTCACTAAGTGGTCCAAATTTGTGAGCTGCTGATTGGACACAAAAACCCCCACACAAACCCTAAATGTTTTTCATACGTTTGTAGCCACAGGAAATGTGAGTCGGAGTCTTAGACCCGAACGAGCAGATCTAAGGATTTATTTTAATCTGTGTGTAACAGACTTAAAGGTCAGAGTTTATTATTATTACTTTTAAAAATCTCAGGTCAAAAAAGTTGTATATACAACAACACTTCCCGAGATGCTTGTGAGAACTGTCAAGTTAAAAAACAACAACAACACACAAACTGTCTCATCACACGAACACGCAAAGCTGTTGGGCATTTGAACACATATAAAAAGCTTACTCTTAAATCAGAATTTCTGATGAAAGAGGAACCAAAAAAAAAAAAACCCAACAACAAACACAACCATCGCCTTTACGGGGGGAAATAAATTTTTAACTGCATCTGTATTCTGCTCACTTGGCGTTTGAATGGCAAACTGCTTCTTTCCCCTGCTGTGACTGGAAGTAGACCATCAAGTTCATGCCAGCGTGTCAGAATCGATGTGTTTTGAGTTGTGAGCAAACAAACTTTTGCTGCATGACTGGCTTCTTATCCGGTTGCATGCAAGTAATTCCAAGTGTAAAACATAAACACACAAGAAAACCCTGCTGGTGGTGTTATTATTGTCCTATGAGCAAATTAAATGAGATGTCATGATTGTGTGTGTGTGTGTGTGTGTGTGTGTGTGTGTGTGTGTATATATATATATATATACCGACCGATACAGCGACCACTGAGTATCAGTGACTAATCCCTCGTTGGGGCATAAGAACATGGTTCAGATGGCAGACAGATTCCCACTCCTGTCTTTGTGATGGTCCACAGTGGATCCCACTCATGGTAAAGTCAAGACAGGGACCCGGGGTGGAGGAGGTATGAGGGGTGAGGTATGAGGGGTGAGGTAAGAGGGGTGAGGTATGAGGGGTGAGGTATGAGGGGTGAGGTGAGGTGAGGTTGGGCGAGGAGCAGCATAGTGTCGTGGTCATGGTGCTGTGAGGAGAGGACTCGTTGTCACCTGTCAAACAACTGTGCTGAAACTGACGGAGGCTGAGGACAGGGTGTGAGGGATGTGTGTGAGGGATGTGTGTGTGTGTGCACACTGTGACTGGCACACACATGTGAGTGATCAACATGTGATGACAGCCCGGTGCTTGGGGCAGGGCTCAGGGTCACAGGGTAAACATACACATGTAAAGCTGTTTCATTTCATCTCGTTCATGCACGTCTAATGTTATTGTTGCTGGTCAGTAGCAGCATTTAACAACTGTACGTCGGTGTCAGCACTTCATCAAACAGTATTCATACCCACACTGACCTTGTGTGTCCGTCTCTATCCTTGGACAAAGCCCACATGTCAGCGGCGCTCTGGTCATGTGTGTCGACTTTGATTTGATAACAAGGAGATTAACATTTAGAGAGGGTGGCAGTGCGGATCCGGATGAACGGTGGCGTGTATGAAACATACTGTATTAACATCCAGTGTGTGTGACAGCAGATATTCCTCTAATGCAGCAGCAGCAGCTGCAGCTCTTCCTGCGACGGCCGCCGCCACCACCGCCATCAGAACCTGAGAGTCTTTAACCTACAGTTTATCAGCCTCACATCTTAACTCCTTATTTGCTCCCCGAAAACAACCTGTCAGTGCGTGTGTGCGTGTGTGTGTGTGTGTGTGCGTGTGTGTGTATGTGTGTGTGTGGTGTTATTCAGCATCTTGAGTTGAATGAATTTCATTCCAGAGAAAAAAACCCACACAAATTAGTTGTAATTCAGTGTTTATTTTATAGATTTATGATTGGAAAAAGTGAATTTCAAACCCGTCCGACGACTCCACATGTAGCACTTCGATTTATTATGCTTATTGATCCCCAGGTTTCATAACAGGGCACTCAAAGCACTGCCAGCACCACCTACAGGCTGCAGGGATTATTACACCCCGCTGTACACAGCAAACGTCACCATGGCTCACAGTGCAGATGTCAGAGTGTTAGATTTCAACATCTCGGATGGTGTTTGACGTTGTGTGAAATCAGCCTCCTCTGACCCGCAGGGCAACAACACGACAACGCGCTGTACACTTGTGCAGAGAAAAACACATTTGCATTAAATTGCGTTGCCGAGTTGTGTAGTGCAGTGGACAACAATGACAATAGGCGAGTGTGTGGTAATGGTGCTGAAATATTGCTAACCCTCAGCATATGCTCCTTGTGTGTTGTATTGTGTTGTGTGTTGTGTGTTGTGGTGTGTGTTGTGTTGTGTGTTGTGTGTTGTGGTGTGTGAGGGAGAATGAGTGTGAGTAAGAAGCGGGAGCAGAGTGGAGGAGGGCTCAGGCTTGTGGAGGCAGCTCGGCTGATTTGCGGCTTCATTCCAGCGCGTGGGCCTTTTCAGGCTCTGTTGCCTGGAACAGGTTGACGTGATAAACTCTGTAGCCGAGCCAGTCAGATGTGGCACAGGGAGCCCCCCCCCCTCACCCCACCCCCTCTCACCCCCACCC